>PVJC01008036.1:0-49585 GCA_004026665.1 Murina feae | reverse complement strand
CACGGGTCCTGGGTCCTGCGCTGTCCCGCCCTGCAGCCGCTCTGTGCACTCGGGAGGTCCCTCAGCCCGGCCTGTGCCCTCTCGCAGTCTGGGACCCCTCGGGGGATGTCCACCTGCTGGCGTGCCTGACCAGCCTGGGTGAGGGGCTTTCAGGCTGCCCACAGCTCCCATTGACCCAACGTCCCAGCAAGGCCGGCTGAACGCAGGTTTCCTATAATTGATGCTGTTCCGTTAAGGCGGCCTTTTACTAACTAATCCTCCTCTCTGCCTCACCTCCCGGCTTCTATAATGAAACAATTGTTACACTTAATTGTTGCAAATGTGCGTGTTTGCTTCAGGCCAAAGGCTAAGGAGCCAGCGAGCAGGTAGTTTCGCTCTCGCTCCTGCTGCAACGGACGCTGCCTAAACGTTTACTCAGGTCCGTGAGTGGCGGCCGCCATGTTGGCTGGGCTAATTTGCATACAGCCGCTCTGATTGGCTGTGGGCGTCCCGGAGAAACGGTTAATTTTACTATTCCGCTTTTATTAGTTTAGATTTATTTATTTTATCCTCACTCAAGTAAGTATTTTATTGATTTTGAGAGAGAGAGAAAGAGAAAGAGAGAGAGAGAAAGAGAGAGAGAAACACTGATGTGAGAGAGAAGCATCAATTGGTGCCCCCTGTACTTGCCCCGACTAGAGATTGAACCTACAACCTAGGTATGTGCCCTGACTGAGAATCAAACCCACAACCCTTTGGTACTTTAACCAACTGAGCCACCCGGTCACAGCTAAAGTATTATATTTTATAGTTTTCTCCATACACATCTTGTATATCTTTTGTTAGATTTAGTCCTAGGTACTTTATGTACTTTGGTAGCTACTGTAAAATATATCATTTTATAAATTGTATTTTCTAACTATTGATGGTGAAAATGAGTGAAATTAATTTTTGTATATTGATTTTATAACTAGTAACCTTGCTTAATTAATTCTTACTAATTTTCCTAATTTATCTGTAGATCCTACTGGGTTTCTTGTATTGAAAACCATATCATCTGTGAATGATGGCAGAGTTGTTTCTTTGTTTTTAAACCATATATTTTGTTTTCTTCCTTCACCATGTAGGTAGAACCTCTCAGACAGTGCTGAATGAAAATGTGATTGTGAGCTTCCTAGACTTAGTCTGTGTCTTAAAAGAGTATGATTTCACCATTTGCCATTAAAACAGGCTTATTATATACATTTCTGCAGATCTTCATTCCTAATTTAACACTTTTATCATGAATATATGTTAAATTTCTCCATTTTTAGCATCTGTATTAATGGTTATAGGTTTTTCTCCTTTGAGCTGTTAATTTTGTATATTAGTTGATTTCTAAATAGTAAGACAATCCTGAATTCCTGGAAGAAGCCTAATTTTGCCATGATATATAATCTTTTATATATATCTCTGGGTTTGATTTGCTAAAGTTTTGTTTAGGAGTTTTGCATCCATATCTATGAGTAAAATTCACCAGAAATGTCTTTTCTCATATTCTCTTTGTCATGTTTTGACACTGATATTTTACTAGATTCATAAAAAGAGTTGGAATTTTTTTAATTCTCTGGAATGGTATGTGTAGGGCTGTTTGTGAGATGGTGGGAAAATAGATGAGGTATTCGGTAGATATTCACTAATAGTGGTGCTGGTGGGAGGCACCCATGAGGTCATGAAGACAAGTATAGCACCCTTTATAGTGGAGGGTCCAGTATAACCAGCCTGACACAGGCAGCTGGCCATTTTCCCTGGAAAGGGGTGCCCTTAACTCTACTTCTGGCAGCTTTGTAGCCAGGTCACCTTGGTGAGGGGAAGTTCATGTTGCACCCGTGCATAACCTCCATCTCTGGAACATGGCCAAATCCATTGAACCACTGCAGTGACCAGGGAAAGAGAGTGATTGAGGGCCATTAAACAGAGCATCTTGCCCCCTGGTTTTTGAGAGCCTCTTCCACAGTGAATGTCCCCTTGTAGGCCTTTATAAGCACACGAATATCTTCACATCATGTGCACCTACATCCTGAGAGGTCCATCCACGTACTTCTTTGGTACTAATCTTCCAGTCTTATTCTTTGCAGGTTCCTGAGTGTACCCATCAGCTGCTGCCCTTGAATTGCATCTTGTTTTCCACATGAAGTGTGTATCCAGATGTACTGTTTGCAGTTCTGCTTTGGAGGATTTTCCTACTGTCTTTCAGGGGCACTTCTGTGCAGAGCTATAATTAAGCAGTTATCCACTCCTGGCTAGTGCTGGCATACCTTACAGATTCATCTGTAAACCAACCCGGTACTTTTCCCTCTTAACTGTCAGGTCTCCAGGGAGCTACAGGTGTAAGTTGATGAGAGGCAAGAAGGAGTGGGAACAGGCTCCAAGGAGTCTGAGTCATCTGCCTGTGTGCTTTACAGGGGCTTCCTGACTGGCTTGATCTGCTCTCATGTATGTCATTTTGATTTCACAATGGAGCTGCTGTTCATGTCCACTTTTATGTTCTGTGGCCCAGATAATACCCATTACATGGTGGGCTCATAGTTATTTGCCATCTATTGCGTAGGCAAAAGAAGGCATGGCCTTCCTCCAAAACCCTAGAGGTCAGCTTTGTGATTTCCTACTGGGGCTCATGAGAGGCTGCGTTTAGCATCTGTCTCTGCCTAAGGCACTTGCATTGGTTCTAGGTTGCACTGTCCAGGCAGCCTATGCAGTGGGCTGGGCCTGCTGCAGAATCCTTTCTTGCTTTGATGAGCACTCAAAACGGTGGTAAATGATCAGAGCAGAACGGCTAAATGTAGTATACATTGCCTCCAAAATTCAGAGAGGCCATGATTACTGTGGTTTTGTGTGTGTGTGTGCTGGGCAGTTAGAGGTGCAGCAACTGGCCGCTCACCTGTATAAACATTGCACAGGTGTGGCAGGCCCTTGGACTTTCCCAGGACTTATCACCCACTTCTGCATGCAGGTAGCACCAAGAGTGCTTGCTGCTTCCTGCATAATAAGTCCAGTTAGCATTGTATCATCATCACTGTTATGAACCAGTGTGATTCAGTTCTGTGGATTATCAAGGAAATCCAGGTCCCTCTTAATAGAGCAGAGTTGACATAACTGTGAGGCAAGACAATCAAGGTATACTGTGTCCCAGTCACATGAAGCTAACTGATTCTAATTATCTTTATTAATAGATTTTGGAAAAAACATTTCTAGGCTGAGAGTAAGGATACTACAGCTGGAACTACAACTATGATTGATTGGCATCACCACCCGATTATATTTGCAATAATCTGCAGTCATTCTCCACAATCCATCTGGCTTTTCAGAAAAGCAGGCAGATGATATTGGAGTGTGATAAGAATCAAGTCTTTGAGGGTGGCAGTATTCTTTGAAGTTTTCCCTGCAAGATTTTTTTTGGGGGGTGAGGGGGTGTAATTCTGAGGGCTTCTACCTGGTCTGTGGTGGAACTTCAGGATTCTTCCTCAAAGGGATCCTACCTTCCCCTCAATCAAGAGGTTCTGGCTCTGTGAACTGGCTTAGGTTTAGGAATCATAATAGCCTGAATTCCATGGGTCATGGAACCAATGTGGGGATTCTGCCAGTTACTGAGTGTTCTATTCCCATTATATGTTCTGGAGACTATGGAAATAGCTAGAGGTAGGTCCGTGGTTTTACTAGGCCCATTGTGGGGTGGAGCCTAGGCCAAGACTTCATGTGCCACCTGATTTCCATAAATCTCTACTCAGTAGACTACAGTGCAGTTGTTGGATCTCCAGAGATTAGTGTCAGGTAAGAGCCAGCATCTAACAAGACCTGTAAATTCTGTGTATTTCCCTTTCCCAGTACAGTTGTTGTTGTAAATGGCTTCAGGTACCTATAGGGACAGCTTAGAGCAAGATTTTCTATATATGCCTGTGGTAGAACTTCAGGATTCTTCCTCAAAGGAATCTTACCTTCCCCTCAATCAAGAGGCTCTGGCTCTGTGAACTGGCTTAGGTTTAGGAATTGGGTAAGAGGCCATGAACCCCACCATGATGACAATAGTTAAGTCTCCCACCTATGTATGTGTGTCTAGCAGCATGTAGTAGGCTGCTTATCTATTTCCTATAAGTCTTATGATACATTAACCATTATGATACATCCCTGAAAGTAAAAAACAACAAAAAGCTGATATCTTTGTATTCCTGTGGCTTACAATGATTATTGTGCCTAGTTGTCTCCAAGAGTTAAGCACAGCCATCTGGCTTTTACCACTCCAGGATGCCATCATTTCCATAGAGGTCAGGGGACCTGATCGCCAACTGGTCATCTTCAGCCTACAGATGACAAGCACCACAGAGCTCTTCAGCAGTGCTGGTGCCCATCACTGGACCCTTTTTAATGCTTTGGTGAAAGAAGCACCCTCCAGGGCAATCGGAAGGTGGCTGAGTACAGAACGGATTTATTCCCTTTTCCATTTTATGGAGTCTTTGGCTTCCTTTACAGTGTGCCAGAGGACGATCTTTTTTCTGAAGGTCACGCCTGTGTCCTGTACCCATGGTGCTCCCTCGGTCTCTCACTCTTTGTCTCTCTCTCTCTCCCCCTCTTTTCACGTGCTGCTGAAATGTCACAGTCTAGGGAGGTCTTCCTGAACATTTTATCTAAAACTGACACCCCACCCACCATCGGCACTCCCTATCCCTCTTCTCTGCTTTATTTTCTTTGTAACCCTCGTCATCATCTGACATACGTGTCCATTTGACTTAGTAAGAGAATTGTACAGGAGTTCCCCAGACCACCCCCAGGTGTCAGGGTGAATCTGCCACTAGCACGACGCTACTCTGGGCTCTGCTCTTTGTCGCTCCTACTAATTCAGTACTTTTCAGCAGTTGCATATTCTTTTATATGTTGCTCATAAACGGGGCACTGATGGATGTTTTCCATTTTGAGGGCAGTTGCTGTATGCTTCCACATTTCCCTGAAATAGTCTATGTCAATCACCAGAGCGTTGCAAAGCATTCTTCCAATTAAAGAGCTGATTAAGGAACTTTGAGAGGTTATCAACCGTAACTATGTATTATATAGTTGGTATTAATAAAGCCAATTAAAATGCCTTTTAACTTAATTGTTCCTTTTTACTTCAAAAATATGGGAAACATGATTCATACATGAAAAAGACAGATAAAACTATTTAAAGGCTTACATTGAAATGAATGGAGCAAAACCACAATTATTTGCAGAGCTCAGTTAAATGAAAGAGTAGAAGGGTGGATGGTAACTACATTTAAATATGCCACCTTTTGAAGAATAGAGCAGAGCTGGTTAGGCCTTCAAATTCTAAAATATGTGGCTGTGGGTTCAGGGTTCATTGATTTAATTCCACTGGCTTAGGAACCTCTGCAGAGCGAGAGCGCAAGAGATGAACATGGACAAATGGATTCACTTAGAACTGGTGTGAAAGAGCTTGTCCTGGAAAACTGTTGGTCTAATGAAGGCAAAATCGAAGGCTTCACAGATGAATTTGAAGAACTGGAGTTCTTAAGTACAATCAACATAGACTTCACGCAGTCACAAACTTATCAAAGCTAAACAAACTTAAGGAGCTTGAACTAAGCGATAACAGAATCTCAGGGGGTCTGGAAGGATTGGCAGAAAAGTGTCAACAAAATAGAGAGACCCCAGCACAACAGAGCCACTGGGAAAGTTAGAAAACCTCCAGAAGACCTTTTCATTCTGAGGTAACCGACCTGAATGACTAAGAATAAAACGTGTTCAAGCTCCTCCCATAACTTACATATCTGGAAGGATGACAAGGGGGACCTGACTGAGGCCCCAGGGCTGTGTAGAGGAGGAAGAAGAGTATGGTGAGGATGCTCAGGCAGTGGAAGAAGAAAAGGAGGATATGAGTGGAGAGAATGAGGAGCATGAAGAAGTTATGACTGGGAAGTAAACAACAAGGAAGATGAAGAAGATCTTGAAGAAAAGGCTCAAAGTAAAAATGGGAACCTGAAGAGGAGGGAGAAGATGATGACTAAGTGGGTAACCTATTTGGAAAAATTCCTACTGTAATTTGACTGTTTTTACCCATACTCCTCCCCAAATCCCACAACCCCTCCCCCGCAAAAAACAAAACCTAAACATTTGTTTTCTGATTCTAACATTGCTATGGAAATGAGAAGGGAAAAGCGTACTGGGAGTTGTGGGAGATGGTGAGTGGGAGGGAGTGGAATAAAATACTATTTTTACTGCCCCCCCCCCAATAAATAAAGGTGCCACCTTTTATTTGTCACGCAGTACTCAACTTTTTCCATCGTAATGATTAACAGAAAAATTAATAGATGCTGATTTTTAAATTATTTATGAATTTTAGATCAAGAAGCCATCCAGTATAAATCTTTTACTACATTGCTAACGAGTGTATATTATAAAAAGTTATATAACCCCCTGACATTTCAATTAAGAGAATCAGGCTTAATCTAAACTAAGGTGACAGGTTCTTCATCAAAATGACTGTGACTTCTCAGGTGTGTAAATCCCAAGATGACTTTATTTGCATAAAACTAATAACTGTGTATCTAGTTCCAAGAGTGATTAAATTATTAATTCTGCAAAATTTACTGATACCTGTTATGTGCCAGGTACTATGCTAACTGCTAGATACCAAATGATGAACGACATACCCGCCTCTCTGGAGCTGCCAGTGGTCTAATCAGACCTGGTCACACCTCCTCACACAGTGAGATAAGTGTTAAGATGGAGAAGACACAGGAGGGCATCTAACCTGACTTCATATGTTAGGGGAGGCTTTCTGGAGAAAGTGATGTACCTGAAGGCTAGCTAATGATAAATGGTCAACACACTTTGTTGTGCTGGGTGCAGTTTTAAGCATTTTAATTCATTTAATTTTCATAATCATCTCATAAGATAAATAAGGAAAATCCACACAGTTTAAATAACTTGTCCAAGGTCACAAAGCTAGGAAGTGGCAAAGTCAGGATTTAGATCAAACAGTCTAATCCCGGAGCCTATGGCGATGTGTCTCAAACCTCCTGACTCTGATGCAGTCAGAGGTGCCTTTCACATCATGACCCAGCCCACACACAATCACACCTGCACCTGAAACAGCATTTTCACAAACAGTAGTTATGGCAATGCGTTCTGATCTATTCTCTCTTATTCTAGACAGTTATACTTTTTAAAAAAATATTGGATGTGTTGCCCTAGCTGGTTTGGCTCATTGGATAGAGCGTCGGCCTGCGGACTGGAGGGTCCCAGGTTTGATTCTGGTCAAGGGCATGTACCTTGGTTGCGGGCACATCCCCAGTGGGGGGTGTGCAGGAAGCAGCTGATCGATGCGTCTCTCTCATCGATGTTTCTAACTCTCTATCCCTCTCCCTTCCTCTCTGTAAAAAATCAATAAAATACATTTTTAAAAAAATACTGGATGTGACCCACAAACTTGATTTTACAACCTACCAACAGGTCACAACCCACCGTTTGTAAAACAGTTTGCTATACTATTTTCCCTACTATACAGAATGAACCAGTCCTAGTGAGGAGTGAAGAACAGAATATCTTAGGCAAAGTGAACAGTGTGTGAGAGACCAGGATAGGAGGAAGCTTGACAGGTTAAAAGACCTGAAAGAAATTGGCAGGGTTTTAGGACTAAGTGGATGTCAGGAAAGGTACCCGGTGAAACCAGAAAAGTAAACAGCCATATCCGGAAAGATGACCATAAATTTATTGTCCAAGCCATGACGTTTTGCGTTTTTTTTTTTAAGTAAAAGAGGGCATAATTAATAGTGATCCTAGAATAACAGATGTGAACCTGGAGCTTCCCAGGCAAAGTGGCATCACTGTAGTCTGACTGTTCGTGTTCCCCTCAAATATGTTGAAAACCTAATGCCCAAGGTGATGGTATTAGGAGGTGGGGCCTTTGGGAGGTGATAGATCTCGAGGGTGGAACCCTCATGAGTGGAATTAGTGATTTATAAAAAGAGACCCAGTAGAGCTCCTTAGCCCCGCCACCATGTGGGAGCACGTGGTAAGGAGTCAGCAGTCTACCGGAAAGGCCTTTACCAGAACCTGACCATTGCCATCACCCTGATCTTGGACTTGAGCCTCCAGAACTGTGAGAAACAACTTGCTGTTGTTTATAAGCTACCCAGTCTGTGGTATTTTGTTACAGAGCCCTTACAGACTCAGACAGACCTGAATGCCCAGTCTCTAACACTTACTTCTTATCTCTTTGATCATAGCCATGCTAAGAGGTCTGAGGTGATATCTCATTGTGGTTCTGACTTGCATTCCCCTCATCATTAGTGATGCTGAGCACTTTTGCATGTACCTGTCAGCCATCTTATTTCTTCTTTGGGAAAATGTCTACTTGGATCCTCTGCCCACTTTTAAAATGAGATTATTTTTTTTGGGGGGGGGTTGCTATTAAGTTGTATGATTCTCATGTAGTTTGGATATTAACCCCTTTTCAGATACATAGTTTGAAAAAATATTTCTTTCCAATTCAGCAGGTTGCCTTTTCATGCTGGTGATGGTTTCCTTCGTTGTGCAGAAGCTTTTTAGTTTGATGTATCCCTGGTGGTTTGTTTTTGCTTTTATTGTCTTTACTTTTGGTGTCAAATCCAAAAACTTATCACCGAGACCAACGTCACAAGGCTTGCCACCTGTTTTCTTCTAGGACTTTTATGGTTTTAGGTCTTACACTCAAATCTTGGATTCATTTTAAGTTAATTTTTGTGTATGGTGTAAAATAGTGGTCCAGTTTCATTCTTTTGCATGTGGCTGTCCAGTTGTCCCAACACTACTTATTGACGAGATTATCCTTTCCTTATTGTATATTCTTGGCTACTTTGTAGTAAATTAATTGACATATAGACCTGGGTTTATTTCTGGACTCTCTGTTCTCTTCCATTGGTTATAGTATGGTTATTTTGGTTATACAAATGAACCCATTTATTTTAGTCTAGCATGTTTCAAATTGTAGAGCTTCTACTAGTCTTTCAGTTCTTCAGTCTTCTGATGGCACACTTTACTATGTTGGCAGAAGTGGTGTTGTAGATCCAGGTACCACCAGCTACTGTTTTCATGCAGGAACCACAGTACTTTATCCCCACAACTCACCTCTTCAACTTGGTTTTGCCACAGAAGGAGCAAGTGTACTTGGTGTGCTGGCTGATTTCAATTTTCTTCGTCATTTTACTGAGGAAGTACTGTAACGGTTCCTGTATTTACCAATGATTCTGACCTTGGTGCGTTTAGACATGGTGCCACAAACAAGGTCCTAGACTATGTGTTTTTTTTTAAGAGGTCTGTGTCTTGTTCATCATTGTATTTATTCTCTGTTTCTAATCCAGTACTTAGCCACCTAATAAGAGCTCTACTAAATATTAGTTGGCTAAGTAAGTATCATTTGAAATGATGTTTCTGTATTTTTTGCATATGCTTTGAAAGTGTCTTTAGAGAAGATTCATCATAGTGTTTTAAAAGAAGAACAGTATGAGCAGCACAGTGGGTGGACTCTTAAGTTCACCAGTGAGGTTCGCACCAGCAGAGTCATCTTTTGAGGAATTTTTCTCATCCCTAGTTGGCACTGAATTGTTATGTTAGCTAAAGAGAGTCTGTTTAAGAGGTGGAAGTACTCAGACTGCATATCATCTTTATATATAAAACCCTAATATGCAAATAGACCGAACGGTGCAACAACCGAACAGTTGGTTGCTATGATGTGCGCTGACCACCGGGGGCATGCGCGGAACATGGCAGGCGTCAGCCATGGTGGGATGGTGGAGCAGGTGAGCAGGGCACCAGGCCAAGGAGGGGCACCAGTCGCTGTCATCAGGGTGAGCATCTGGTGGTTACTGAAAATTCTTTGCTCCCACGCACCATGGTCCTGCCTGGTGCTCGCACCTGCTGCCAACACCCAGTGCTGGCCCCAATCACTCGGTGCCGTCAGTGGGTACAAGCGGTGGCTGCTGGCCCCGATCGCCCCTCAGGGCTTCTCCACCTCCCCCTGCTCCTGAGGGGCGATTGGGGCCGACAGCCACTGCTCACACCCACTGTCAATGCTGGCCCTGCTCGTACTTGCTGCTGGCACCAGCCCCAATTGCTCTGTGCTGTCAGTGTCAGCAGGTGCAAGCGGGGCCAGCATCATCATCATGTGGGAGCAGCAGTGGGAGCAGGGCTGCTGGCAGACAGGGGACTGGGGGCCACAGTGGGAGGGGCCTGGCAGAGATGCAAAGGATGCCCACCACAGCCTCATGGCCCACAGTTCCTTTTGAGGTACACAAATTCGTGCACTGGGCCCCTAATCTATCTATACTAATATGCTAATTAGACTGGACATCCTTCTGGACAAAGCCACAGGGATAGGGGCCAAGGCAGAGGTGGTTAGGGGTGACCAGGCCAGCAGGGGAGGGCAGTTAGGGGTGACCAGGCAGACAGGTAGGTAAGCAGTTAGGCCAGCAGTCCTGGATTGCGAGTTGGATGTCCCAGAATGAAGAGGGTGCAGGCTGGCTGAGGGACCCCCTCTCCTGTGCACGAATTTCATGCACTGGGTGTGTAGTATGTATATAAAAGCCTAAGCAGCCAGTCAACGGGATGACTGGCCAGGAGCTATGATGCACACTGACCCCCAGGAGGCAGATGCTCAATGCAGGAGCACCGCTTCCATAGCGGGAGCGTCACTCAGCTAACTGACAGGCACTAGATGCTGGGCTCATGGCTGGCAAGTGAGCTGCAGCAGTGCAAGCCTCTCCCATCTCAGTGCAGCGCTACCGAATGGCAGCAGTGGCAGGCACAGCAGGGCTGGGATGAGCAAGAGTGGCACCCTAGCCTTCTGCTGCTTCACGCACTACTTACCCCAAGGTGTGCCAGATTGCAAGAGTGCGCAGGCCAAGCTGAGGGACCTCACTGGTGCACAAATCTGTGCACCAGGACTCTAGTTTGAAATAATGTTCAAGGATATAGAGAGGGAATGCACGTGGGCATTGGTGTTGGCCTGGATATTATATAGTCTTTCCTTTCATATCACTTCAAATCTAGTCTAAAACCAGGATCTGTCTCTAGTGTGACAGAAACCCAGAGACACAGTCTGGGTGATCTCACCCCAGTTCCAGCTGTCATTACTCACGTTATTGGGTTTTAGAGGCAGGAAGATCTGGAGAGCATAGAGAGAGCTAAGGAGCTGTCTTCACTGGAAGCAGTGGGAGAAGAAGGACAAAGGCTGTCGGGAGATGGAAGAGTCTTTCCCACTTACTCACGTTTGAGTCATGGGTGTAATGTTTTCAATCTATGGCCTCAATTGTGGCAAAAGTAGTCCCTATATTTTTCTGTAATCAAGATAATCTTAAATTTCTTGGTGGCAGAACATATAAACTTGGTTATTCTGTTTTGTCAATCATCCTCCAGCTTAAATGTAGTCCATTCAGGATTTCCCTTTCTCCCTCTTCCTCTTGAGGATGGCCTCAAAGTTTCAGGGACTGCTTGGCCTTAGGGCTTTGGGGATGGGGAAATATTTGCTCCCTATTTCTGGCACCTCTTCATCCTACCTTCTGCTGAGAGGAAACTTATCCCATTGTTCCTGAGTTGTCCACCCCTCGCTCTGCCTGTGTCCACTAGTATCTAACAGCGCCGCCTTGCGGTTCCGTTGTTCGGCCTTGCTCTCTGCGTCCTCCCCCCAGTGTCTCTCCTTGAAACATATTCTTCAAAAATTCTAACTGTGCTGTCTAGATGGTGGTTTTATGTCTGTTGTGCATTTGAGAGATACGAGCATTTCATTACCATAAAAAATAAGCACAACACACCTTGAAAGTAGGTCATCAGCAAGCATGCTCAATCCTGTAGTAAATTCTGAGAAGTCTAGTAAGTAGCTAATTCTTTTTGCCCTTGTTGTTGATTATAACCCAACAGGTCCATCGTGTACAAACTACAGCTTCATTTTCCCTGAAATTAGCAGTTTTAATGAAATGGAAATAGGGAGACTTAATTTTTTCCAATTCATATTACTATCTTCCACACAACAGTGTACGGATGCTTCAGAGAACTGGTAGACAAGGAATGACCTGGTTTCCGAGAGGTGGGTTAGACTCCTAAAATGTTCTCTTTTCCTGTCTAAAGATTTTATAGTGTGTGTGTGTGTGTGTGTGTGTGTGTGTGTGTCAGGTGGCTGCACTATTGCACTACAGAGGAGCTCTGGAGGTGCCTTAGACTTTTGTAGCAGGCGTTTCTTTTGGATCATCATGCCTTGTGGCCTGGCGACAAGATAAGCAGAGGGCCACAGCAGTTACAAATCCTGATAGCTCAGTCGTGGCTCTTGCCAAGGTCAAATGTTTTGAGTAAATATAAATGAAAAAGGTGTTTTGCATCAGTGGTGTAGGAGATGAGACACTTTCCTCTTTCCCACTTAGTTCTTTCTGGCTGGTCAAACAATCCAAATGACACACAACAGATTAACGGGAGAAATTATGTATTAATATGTGAACATGGGAAATTCACATATGCATGAAAATTCCAAAGACAGGAAAAATGAGGCATATGTGTCATTCGATGGCAAGGAAGGGGAAGTTGGGGTCCAGGACTTCAAACAGGAAGTAAGGCAGTTCACAAGGAGATGAATACATTAATGTGTAGTAAATAAATATTTGCTGGGCCATCTTTAACAGTGGGACACAGGATGAATTTCAATCAAAGAGGCCTTGCTAGCTTCCTCCCTACTTTAGATTAAACTAGTAATCTGTGAAGGCAGCCCCCTTCTGGGAGTAGGTCCTCCACGTTACATTCTTTTAGACATTGGGGGGGAGGCTTAAGGTTCTTCCTGAGCCTTCTAGGCCTGGATTGTTTCCAGCTTGACATAAACGACACTCCAGAGTGACACATCTTGGGGCGGCTTGTTTGAACCCCTACAGAAGTATTTTACTCATTGTGCTGAGGAAAGAAAAACCCAGAAAGGAATGCTTAGTACTTTGATAGTGATAGTCACCAGTCCTCACTATTTACAAACTTGGAAAAAGCCTAATTATTCAGAAATATTAGATCACTAAGTTGTGGCAGTTCTTTGGTGATCATATTTTAAGTGTCCTCTCTATGCCTACTTTGCGGGTCTTTGTCGACTGTTACTTGCACTGTTAGAATACCTTGGTCGGAGATCTCCTTGCCTGAGTCTCACTCCTGTCTGTCTGCCGGCGGCGATCTTCCCAGTGAGCTGGATAACACACAAAACTTCAAAGCAGCCTTTAATGGCTTTTCATTATCTGCAGGATAAAAACTATACTCCTGACTTCTTTCATTTTCAACAATGTGGAGGTCTTCCTGCTGTTAAAAAAAGACCCACAAAACTAGATTCTGGATAAAAGATACCTTTCAGTGCATTGTTGGATGCATGGGAGTTAAAGGAAACCTCCTCCATGGGCAAAACAGCACAAAAGCGAACAACCAGCAGTAGGCCTGAGGTCTGAAACCTGATTGGAGCAGCGGGCTGAGTGTAAAGGATGTAAAGGAATCACGAGGCAGGTTCCCTGAGGCCAATGCTAGTATCAACATCACAATCAGAACACTAGGCTGGAGCCAACCCAGCAGGAAGTGGAGCTTCAACTTCAGCTTTAAATGAAATGCTCAAGGAGGTATAGCAGCTCTAGGCCTGTAGTCCTGCTCCTGGACTACAGGTTCTTCCTGGAGGAAAGCAGCTGACAAAGACCCTGTCATGAGCATGGAAGCATCACACAAGCTTCTGTCTTTCCACACTGCCAGGTTCACTAGGGGAGACCTCCCCAATAAGCCAGGAGAGTCACACACACAGACGGGGA
Source organism: Murina feae (assembly GCA_004026665.1). Classification (NCBI taxonomy): domain Eukaryota; kingdom Metazoa; phylum Chordata; class Mammalia; order Chiroptera; family Vespertilionidae; genus Murina; species Murina feae. The sequence continues at coordinate 35,789 of PVJC01008036.1, read as the reverse complement.
GCTTACAGGATTGAGCAAATGCTGGACGCAGTCTCAGTCACTGGGTCACTGGCATGTCCACAGGTGGAGAGGTGGGCATTGTTCTCAAGCTAGGTGGCTGCAGCGGCAGCAAGTGCCCAGTGGAGTGGAAGGCCAGCAGGGCTCCCAGTATGACCATGGTACAGTTGGTGTGGCTTAGTGGCTGGAGCTCTGTGTTCTTATAGCATAGCCCCCTGGGGTGGAGGTTCCACTCTGAGTGCCCAGACTTGTGGTTTTGTGTGCTCTGGGCCCTACCAAAAGGTGTTCTGGTTACCTCAGTCTTGACATAGCACTTGACATAACTGTCATAGCTACAGTGACTCCATGCTGGATTGTCAGAGGTATCCAAAAAGTCTGCTCTGCTGTTGCTCTATACAGATTCCCCTCCGCCGGACTCTTACAGGTTAACCTCAGTCAAGCACGATGTCATCATCAGTGATATCCATCTGCAATCTGGGTTTTTTGGGGTTTCTTTTTTTGCTTATTTTTGAGTTGTAGAGTGCTCATGCTTCATGTTTCTCTCACATCAATGTTTGTCTCTTGGCTTTCCTTCTCTCTTCCACTCTCTCTAAAAATAAATGGAAAAATATTCTCAGGTGAGGATAAAAAATAAAAAAGTACCTTTAAGTGTGTCTACAAACCTATTTTCCTATGAGAAGTTAAACCATTAACTCAAATTATATTGAAAGAAGTAATATACTTGACACATTTCATAGCTACATTTTCCAAATATGTTTTCTTATTTTATTATTTTGGTATAATATAATACAGTTAAATGTAGTGATAAACAATAAAAAGTTCTCAGAACCTACAGTTGTGTCTTTACATACATACACATATATATACTCAGATACACTTAACACAGACCATTGGGAAATTATAGCTATTCCAACTTATTATGATTATTTGAGGTTTCATATATATGTACTATAAGACAAATATATTATGACTAGGGGCCTGGTGCACAAAAATTTGTGCACTCGGGGTGGGTCCCTCAGCCCAGCCTGTGTCCTCTCACAGTCTGTGACCCCTCGGGGGATGTCCACCTGCTGGCGTGCCTGGCCAGCCTGGGTGAGGGGCTGATGGCTGTTTGCAGGCTGGCCAAGCCTCCAGTGGGGACCCTCACCCGATGGGGGTGTGGCCAGCCTGGGTGAGGGGCTGAGGGCCGTTTTCAGGCTGCTCACAGCCCCTTCAGGGTTCAGATCCCTACTGGGGTGCCTGGCCAGCCAGGGTGAAGGGATGAGGGCTTTTTGCAGGCTGGCCACAGCTCCCATTGACCCAAGGTGCCAGCGAGGCTGGCTGGAATCAGGTTTCTGGGGTTTATTTATCTTCTATAATTGAAACTTTGTTGCCTTGAGTAGAGGCCACAGCCTGCCTAGGCAGGCAACAAAGCCTCTTGTTTGCTTTAGCTCCCTGGCTTCTATAACTGAAACTTTGTTGCCTTGAGCGGAGGCCACAGCCAGTCTAGGCAGGCAGTTTCCTCCATCGCTGGTACAACTGAAGCCTCCTGTTTGCTCTAGCTCCATGGCTGCTGGCCACCATCTTAGCTGGGCTAATTTGCATACCATCGCTCTTATTGGCTGGTGGGCGTGGCTTGGCTGGTGGGCGTGGCTTGGGTGTAACAGAGAGGTTAATTTGCATATTACTCTTTTATTAGATTAGATTAGATTAGACTTTACATGTCAGATATGTCAAGCTTCACATTAAATATTCATTTTAAATTAGTGGCTGATCTACTTTATACCAATATATCAATGAGCAATACAGAGCATCCCGCTATATTAATAATTTACAGCTGTGGCTTAGAGAAATGGCCTTATTATCTTCAGATCCTATTTCCTTTGATTAACATAATTACTAAAGTAGGAACTCCTTCAGTTACACATTGTTAAACCACAGAAAGACATATTTTGGGATCCATTTTCTGTCATGCTTGCCAGCTCTCTGCTTTGTAGCTGTAATTGGATACTATTTATTAGACCAACAGGAGAATTGATCACAGCAATAGCTCTGCTGGAATATAATACCCATTATTAGATTCACAGTATACTGGAATATAAAATAATATTCAGTAATTATAGTACCTGGAACAAGGCAGTGGAATTGTTGAAAAATGAAAAGGATTTACCAGTATGGAATGTTTCTTTCTGTAGGCAAAGTCTCTTAACTCAGAATTAAATCTGAAGTTCTCTTTCAAAAATGATTTCAGCATTTTCTCCCAACTAGCAAAAACATTTCAGTACCTTCAATAGCATAGCTATTCTTTTTTGTCCTTAAGTTCTAAGCAAGGCAGTGTATTGCTGTTGTTTTGTTTTTTTCTTACTTCAGGCACTTTAGTGAAAGTCTGTATTTAAATTTGCAGTCTGATGTCTTACATAGAGAATAAGCTTCTTAGGATAAGATAAAATACCGAGAATAATCAAGCCAGCTTTGATTTGACCAAAATGTCAAGGTCCCATTTTGCATTAATCAAATATATTTGCAAGTGTAAAGCACTGTGCAATAGAGAAAGCTGATGTAGTCTCAATTTCATATTGGGCTTCCCGTCCAGGAGTCTGCTGGGTAGATACTTGAGAACAGAGCTCTTTGACATTCAGGTTTGAATGGAAAGAAAATGAGAAAAGGGAGCCAACCAAATTAATTCACTCTCTACTCCTCTCTGCCTTTTCGGTGGAATTCAGAGACATTCTCTCTCAGAGAAAGTTGGGAAGCCCTTATGAAACAGTCATTTGAGAGTCTACAGAGCATGCATTTATGGCTTTGTGTTTACACATATAAGGACAGTATTCATTGCTGTTCTCCATCAAATTCCCGGAAGTTCTCCTGGGCTTAAAAAAAATGTTCCATAAATGCTATTCATTCTCTATATGGACCCAAGTACATAGGCCAACTATGTACTTAATGCAGTACCCTCCCCATGGCCTCACATCTCTGTAAGCACCACCAGGGACAGGTGGAGTGACCCCAAGATGGGCTTCAGCCACCTCACAGTTCTGACCTATTAGAACAGTTGTTCGTAGAGAAATACTTGGTACAACAGGTTCTACCAGATTTTTTGTTCCTTCTTTTATTCCCCCCATAAAACGAACATTGATTTAGGATTCAGGAACCTCGGGTTCTAGTCCTACTTCTGCCCTTTAACCATTACGTGATCCTGAAAGTCTCAGGTTCTGGCTTCCATCACAAAGTCCTTTAAGACTTTCTCTCCCGTTGAGTTGAGTTTAATGATTAAGCTATTCAGATAACGATTCATTGAACAAACATGTATCGAATGACTGTCAGGTACTTTGCTAATCACCTTTGGCCTGAACACATTGAACAAGATGTGTGCCCTGAAGGGGTTTGCAGTCTACTGGAGGTGACAAATCTATAAATAGTAAATTATAACAAGTCATAAACAACAAATTCGTTTGCTGCTATTGTCAGAACTTAGAATAGTGCTTGCCACATCCTTGTACTTATTACATCTTTATCAAATTAGTAATATTTGAAAGCTGAAATAAGTGAAAATATAAATATTCACATTGGATTAGGCAAAAGCAAAAAAAGGGATTCATTTTAACTTGGAGGATAAAGAAAAGGTTTCACAAAGGAGATTGTATTTGAACTAAGTGTAGAAGAATGGAGCCGTTTTTGATAGAGAGGAAGGGTAGGGATGAAGGATATTTTAGGTTGAGGGAACAGCACAAGCAGAAATGCAGAGACATGAACATGTATGTCCACCTAATGGACATCACTCTGGAAGTTGGGAATCAGCTATAAAGAGGCAGGAGAACATTTCAGGCAAAAGAACAGCGTGGGTGGAGGCTGGTGCACAGAGGAAACATGGTAAATTTGAAGAAATGAAAGAACTTAGTGTAGGACTATATAGTTTTAGGAAAAATAGTAGTAAAAAATAAGATGAGAGAGGCAAATAGGTCTGATTTATGCAGGGCCTTGTAAACCACATTAAGTAGTTTGAAGAAGTAATGGAGAGAAGTAACAAGATTTAATATTTATTTTGGAAAGGTCACTCGGCGCGTTGTGCAGAATGAGCTGAGGGGACAGAGGGGGAGACCTCTTAGAGCTGTGCTAGCAGCCATAGCTCCAAAAGAACCTGAGTGACTAGGAAGCTGATGGTCATATTGTGTGTGTTCATTTATTTTGTTTTTTAGATTTCACATATAAGTGAAATCATATGATGTTTGTCGTTTTTTATTTTTATTTTTATTTTTTTCTTTATTGATTAAGGTATTACGTATGTGTCCTTATCCCCCCCTTTGCCTCCCACCCCCCACTCATGCCCTCACCCTTCTGGTGTCTGTGTTCATTAGTTGGGCTTATATGCATGCATACAAGTCCTTGGTTGATCTCTCCCCCTTTCCCTCACCCTCCCCTACCTTCCCTCTTAGGTTTGACAGTCTGTTAGATATTTCTCTGTCTCTGGATCTGTTTTTGTCCATTTTATGTTGTTCATTATATTCCACAAATGTGTGAGATCATGTGATATTTATCTTTCTCTGTCTGGCTTATTTCACTTAGCATAATGCTCTCCAGTTCCATCCATGCTGTTGCAAATAGTTAAAAATTCCTTCTTTTTTACAGCTGTGTAGTATTCCATTGAGTAGATGTACCACAGTTTTTCAATCCACTCATCTACCGATGAGCACTTAAGCTGTTTCCAAATCTTAGCTATGGTGAATTGTGCTACTATGAACATAGGAGTGCATATATCCTTTCTGATTGGTGTTTCTGGTTTCTTGGGATATATTCCCAGAAGTGGGATCAGTAGGTCAAATGGGAGTCCCATTTTTAGTTAGTTGAGGAAACTCCATACTGTTCTCCACAGTGGCTGCACCAGTTGCATTCCCACCAGCAGTGCATGAGGGTTCCTTTTTCTCTACATCCTTGCCAGCATTTGTCATTTGTTGATTTGTTGATGATAGACCTTCTAACAGGTGTGAGACAGTACCGCATTATCTTTTTGATTTGCATCTCTCGGGTGATTAGTGACTTTGAGCATGTTTTCATATGTCTCTTGGCCTTTCTTCTGCTTTCTTTCAAATAGTATTTATTTAGGTCCATTACCCATTTTTTGATTGGGTTGTTTATCTTCCTTTTGTTAAGTTATATGAGTTCTCTATAAATGTTGGAGATTAAACCCTTATCAGTGATAACATTTGCAAATATGTCCTCCCATGCAGTGGGCTTTCTTGTTGTTTTGTTGATGGTTTTCTTTGCTTTGCAAAAGCTTTTTATTTTGATGTAGTCCCATTTGTTTATTTTGTCTTTAGTTTCCATTGCCCTAGGAGCATTGTCAGTGAAGAAATTACTTTGGCATATGTCTGAGATTTTGCTGCCTGTGGATTCCTCTAGTATTTTTATGGTTTCCTGTCTTATGTTTAAGTCCTTTATCCATTTTGAGTTTATTTTTGTATATGGTATAAGTTGGTGGTCTAGTTTCATTTTTTTGCATGTATCAGTCCAGTTTTTCCAACACCATTTATTGAAGAGTCTGTCTTGACTCCATTGTATGTTCATGCCTCCTCTGTTGAATATTAATTGAGCATAGTGATTTGGGATGATTTCTGGGTACTCTATTCTGTTCCATTGATCTATATGTCTGTTCTTGTGCTAGTACCAGGCTGTTTTGTAATACAGCTTGATATCTGGTACTGAGATCCCACCTACTTTATTCTTCTTTCTCAGGATTGCTGCAGCTATTTGGGGGCTTTTTTTATTCCAGGTGCATTTTTGGAAAGATCATTCTAGGTCTGTGAAATATGCTGTTGGTATTTTAATGGGAATGCATTGAATCTATAGATTGCTTTGGGTAGTATGGACATCTTGATGATGTTGATTCTACCAATCCATGAACACGGTATGTTCTCCCATCTGGTTATGTCTTCCTCTGTCTCCTTTTTCAGTGTCCCATAGTTTTCCACATATAGGTCTTTTACCTCCTTAGTCAAGTTTATTCCTAGGTATCTTAATTCTTTTGGTGCAATGGTAAATGGGATTGCTTTTTTAGCCTCTCTTTAAGTTCATTATTGGTGTATAGAAATGCTATAGATTTCTTGGCGTTAATTTTGTATCCTGCTACATTGCCGAATTCATTTATTAAGTCTCATAATTTTTTGATGGAGTCTGTAGGATTTTCTATGTACAGTATCATGTCATTTGCAAATAAGGACAGTTTTATTTCTTCTTTTCCAATTTGGATGCCTTTTATTTCTTCTTCTTGTCTGATCGCAATGGCTAGTACTTCCAGTACTATGTCGAACAGGAGTGGTGAGAGTGGGCATCCCTGTCTTGTTCCTGTTCTTAGGAGAAATGATTTTAGTTTTTGCCATTGAGTATGATGTTGGCTGTGGGTTTGTCATATATGGCTTTTATTATGTCAAGGTATGATCCTTTTATTCCCACCTTGCTGAGAGTTTTTATCAAGAATTCTTTTTCTGTGTCAATTGACATGACCCTGTGATTTTTCTCTCTCAGTTTGTTTATGTGATGTATCATGTTCATTGATTTGCAGGTAGTGTACCATCCTTGCATCCCCGGAATAAATCCTACTTGGTCATGGTGTATGATCTTTCTGATGTACTGCTGGATCTGATTTGCTAGGATTTTGTTGAGGATTTTGGCATCTATGTTCATGAGGGCTATTGGCCTGTGATTCTCTTTCATTGTGTTGTCTTTATCTGGTTTTGGTATTAGGGTGATGTTGGCCTCATAGAATGAGCTTGAAAGTGTTCCTTCCTCTTGGATATTTTGGAATAGTCTGAGGAGGATAGGTTTTAGTTCTTCCTTGAATGTTTGGTAAAACTTCCTGTAAAGCCATCTGGCCCCAGGCTTTTGTTTGCTGGAAGCTTTTTCATGATTGTTTCAATTTCTTCCATCACCTATTGAGATTTTTAGAACCTTCCTGATTGAGTTTTGGAAGGTTGTATTTTTCTAGAAATATGTCCATTTCCTCCAGGTTGTCTGGTTTATTAGAATAGAGTTGTCCATAGTATTTTTAACAATCCTTTGTATTTCTGTGGGGTCTGTTGTTATTTAGCCTCGTTCATTTCTGATTTTGTTTATTTGGGTCCTCTCTCTTTGCTTCTTGGTGAGCCTGGCTAGAGGTTCATCAATCTTGTTTATCCTTTCAAAGAAGCAGCTCTTGGATTCATTGATCTTCTGTATTGGGTGTGTGTTTGTTTTTTTCGGTCTATATGTCATTCATTTCTGCTCTGATCTTTATTATCTCCTTTATTCTACTCACTCTGGGCTTTTCTTTTTGCTTTCTTTCTAATTCTTTGAGTAGAGTTCAATGATTTATTACCATTTTTTCTTGTTTTTTGAGGTAGGCCTGTAGAGCTATAAACTTACCTCTCAGGATTGCTTTCATTGTGTCCCATAGATTTTGGATTGTTGTGTTTTTATTGTCATTAGTTTCCAGGATGTTTTTAGTTTTTTATTTGATCTCTTTGGTAACCCAATCATTGTTTAATAGCATGCTTTTCAGCTTACAAGTGTTTGAATTTTTGGATTTTTTTTTATTGTAGTTTATTTCTAATACTATGTCATTGTGGTCTGAGAACATGCTTGACATGATTTCAATCTTCTTGAATTTGGGGAAACTTCGCTTGTGACCCAAAATGTAGTCTATTTTTGAAAATGTCCCATGTGCACTTGAGAAGAATGTAAATTCTGTGGCTTTGAGGTGAAATGTTCTGAAAATGTCAATTAAGTCCATTTGATCTAGTGAGTCATTTAGGATTGCTGTTTCTTTGCTGATTTTTTTATCTAGAGGATTAATCCAATGATGGTAGTGGTGTATTGAAGTCCCCAACTATGATTGTATTGTTGTCAATATCTCCTTGCTATCTTCCAGGAGGTTTTTTTTATGTATGTGGGTGATCCTGCATTGGGTGCATATATGTTTATCAGGGTTATATCTTCTTGTTGTATTGATCCCTTTAATATTATGAAGTGGCCTTATCTCTTGTTATGGCTTTCACTTTGAGGTCTATTTTGTCAGATATAAGTATTGCTACCCCAGCTTTTTGTTGTCATTTCCATTTGCCTGAAAGATATTTTTCCCACCCCTTCACTTTCAGTCTGTGTGAGTCCCTTATTCTCTGAGGTGGGTCTCTTGTAGACAGCATATATATGGGTCATGTTTTTTTTATTCATTCAGTCACTTGGTGTCTTTTGATTGGAGTGTTTAGTTCATTTACATTTAAAGTTATTATTGAAAGGTACTTATTTGTAGCCATTTTTCTTTTTTGTGCCTGTTTTCTTTCTTAGCTTTTTATTTCTTCTTTTTACACCAGTCCCTTTAGCATTTCTTGCATTGCTGGCTTGGTGGTGATAAACTCCTTTAGCCTTTTTCTGTCTGTGAAGCTCCTTATTTCCTCTTCAATTTTGAATGATAGCCTTGTTGGATAGAGTATTTTTGGATTCATTCCCTTGCTTTGCATCACTTTGTAAATTTCCTTCCATTCTTTTCTGCCTGATGTGTTTCTGTTGAGAAATCATTTGATAATCTAATGGGAGATCCCTTGTATGTAACTTTCTGTTTCTCTCTTGCAGCCTTAAAGATTCTCTCTTTGTCCTGAACATTTGCCATCATAATTATGTGTCTTGGTTTGGGTCTTTTCAGATTCATCTTGTTTGGGACTCTCTGTGCTTGTGTGACTTTTTTCTTCCCCATATCAGGGAAGTTTTCTGACATTATGTCTTCAAATAGGTTTTCAACCCTTGTTCCTCTTCCTGTCGTTCTGGCATTCCTATTATTTGTATACTAGAGGCCCAGTGCACAAAAATTTGTGCACTCGGCCATGGGGAGGGGGGTCCCTCAGCCTGGCCTGTGCCCTCTCTCAATCTGGGACCCCTCAGGAGATCTCCACCTGATGGCTTTGGCCTGCTCCCCAGGGGATTGGGCCTAAGTTGGCACTCAGACATCCCTCTGGCAGTCTTCAGGGGATATCCACTTGCCAGCGGGGAGCAGGCCTAAGCTGCAGTCGGACATCTTTAGCGCTGCTGAGGAGGCAGGAGAGGATCCCACCAACAACCACTGTACTGGCAGCTGTCAGCCTGGCTTGTGGCTGAGCAGAGCTCCCCTTGTGGGAGTGCACTGACCACCAGGGTTAGGTCCTGCATTGAGCGTCTGCCCCCTGGTGGTCAGTGTGTGTCATAGTGACCAGTCATTCCCAGAGGTTTTGCTGTTAGGGTCCATTTACATATTATCCTTTTATTATATAGGATTGCTTCGTTTCATGTTGTCCCATAGCTCCCTTAGGCTCTCCTCCTGTCTTTTAATTTTTTTTTCCAATTACAGTTCAGTTTGGGTGTGTTTTGCTTCCCTGTCTCCTAATTCGCTAATTCTGTCCTCCGCTTCTCCTAGTCTACTGTTGAAACTTTCCACAGTGTGTTTTATTGCAGCTATATCACTCTTTATTTCTTCTTGATTCTTACATAAGTTATTGATTTTTTTTCATCCATTTCTTCTTGATTCTTACATAAGTTGATTTTTTCATCCATCTGGTTTATGAACTGGGTAACTTATTCTGAATTCTTTTTTTTAAATATTGCATGTCTCTGTTTCACTTAGCTGCTTTTCTGGTGATTCCGCCTTTTCTTTCCTTTGGGGGTTTCTTTGTCTACCCATTTTACCCCCAAGGGGCTTCTCCTTGGGTGGCAGTGGCAGAGGAATGAGTTTCAAGGAGAAAAAAACCTCACTAATGCAAGGGTTAAGTGTGTTGGTTGTTAAATGTTGATTGAGCCAAGAGAGTTAATAGTGTTGTGTACATCTTCTGTATTCATGCTGATATTTCATCTATTCTATCAGCTGCTCAGAGAGGGATGTCAAAATTGCCAAATGTGATTTAGTGGGATTTGTCTAATTCTCTTTTTAATTCTGTCATTTTTTTTACTTCATTTATTTGTAGTTCTATTATTAGGCATTTACACATTTATAATGTTATATCTTTGAGATGTTTGCCCTTTTGTCATTATGAAATGTCCTTTTTATTCTCTAGTAATACTCCTTGTCTTGAAGGCTATATTACCTGATATTAAGATAGCCACTAAGCTTTTTTAGGTTTATTATTGCATGGCATCTTTTTTTCAATCCTTCAGCTTACATGTGACTTAGTTTTTAAGCTTATCTCTTGTATACAGCAAATAATTGGATCTTATTTTTTATCCAGTCTGAAAATTTATGCTTTATAATTTGCATTTTAGTATAATTACTGATACAGTTAAATTTAGATTTACTATTCTTCTTGTCCCATCTGTTTATTCCACCTGTGTTTTGTTCCTTTGTGCTTTCATTGCTGTCTTCTCTTGAGCTAATTCAATATTTTAAAATTTTTAACTTATCAGTTGTCTTCTTAGTTATACCTCTGCATGAATTTTAGTATTTTCTCCAGGGATTAAATTATATATCTTTAATATTTCACAGTTTCATTATATCACCATCTCATATAAAATATTAGAATCTTGCACCCAGCCTGTGTGACTCAGTGGTTGAGCATCCATCTATGAACCAGACTGTCATAGTTCGATTCCCAGTCAAGGCACATGACCAGGTTGTGGGCTTGATCCCCAGTGTGGGGCGTACAGGAAGCAGCCAATCAATGATTCTCTCTCATCATTGATGTTTCTATTTCTCCCTCTCCCTTCCTTTCTGAAATCAATAAAAATATATTTAAAAATAAAACCAGTTAGAATCTTACAACCATATAGAAAAAGACTTTCCCCCCAACTCCCATTTTTCTCACATGTAGAATGAAAGTCAATGGAAAATATTTGACAAAAATTTACTTTTATGTAAATACTAGAGGCCCGGTGCACAAAAATTTGTGCACTTCGGGGGGGGGGTGTCCCTCAGCCCAGCCTGTGCCCCCTCTCACAGTCTGGGATCCCTCAGAGGATGTCCACCTGCTCGCTTAGGCCTGTTCCCCAGGCGATCTGGCCTAAGCTGGCAGTCAGACATCCCTCTGGCAATCCGGGACCCCTTGGGGGATGTCCACTTGCCAGCGGGGAGCAGGCCTAAGCTGTAGTATGACATCTTTAGCGCTGCTGAGGAGGCAGGAGAGGCTCTCACCACCACTGCTGTACTGGCAGCCATCAACCTGGCTTGTGGCTGAGCAGAGCTCCCCCTGTAGGAGTGCACTGACCACCAGGGGCAGCTCCTGCATTGAGCATCTGCCCCCTGGTGGTCAGTGTGTGTCACAGTGACCAGTCATTCCCAGTCATTCTGCTGTTAGGGTCAGTTTGCATATTACCCTTTTATTATATAGGATAGAGGCCTAATGCATGGGTGGGGACCAGCTGGTTTGCCCTGAAGAGTGTCCTAGATCAGAGTGGGGGTCCCTGCTGGAGTACCTGGCCAGCTTGGGTGAGGGGCTGATGGCTGTTTGCAGGCTGGCCACAGCCCCCAGCGACACAAGCTCTCAGCGAGGCTGGCTGGAAGCAGGTATCTGGGGTTTATTTATCTTCTATAATTGAAACTTTGTTGACTTGAGCTGAGGCCACAGCCAGCCTAGGCAGGCAGCTTCCGCCATCACCGGGGCAACAAGCCTCCTGTTTGCTCTAGCTCTGTGGCTGCCAGGAGTCATCTTGGTTGGGTTAATTTGCATATAGTCACTCTGATTGGCTGGTGGGTGTAGCAGAGTGACACAATTAGCATATTACTCTTTTATTAGATTAGATAGAGATGTACACATGTACTTTGGAATACTATAAACCTAATATTCTACTAGGGATATGTTAGTATTTTTAACAGAGCCTTTATCAACTAGATATAACTTGCTCATATGCAAATTAGGAGTATTCTAGAAGTTGTTGTTTTCTACCAGTTTTCTATTTCCTTTCATCATTATGAAGTAAACTATATTCAGTTTAGAAAAACAAAGGCATTACTTTTTCTTGGTCCTTGTGCTTCAGTCTGTCCTTCACTCAAGCATTTATCAAACACATCCTATGGGAGTGGCACTCTTAGGTGCTGAGATGCAAAGATGACTCCTAACAAGGTCTCCCCGAGAGCCTGTTTTCAGGTGGTGGAGAGGAGCCTTGTAATAAATGAGATGAAATGTTATTCACAGGGTTCCAAATAGGATATGGTAAGATAGACAATAATAGGTTACAGGCAGAAAAGAAAAGGAGATAGAGAAGGTGATTCTTGAATTGAGTTTTGAAAGATAAGGAAGTTCTAAGATGAAAGGGTTGGGGAAAATGGAGTTCCAGGTAGAGGTAGTGATGTACGTACATTTCTTGAATTGTCTAACTGGTGTACTAGCAGCATTTTTGCCCGGGGTTGACCTCCAACTACGAATGAAAATCAAAAGGAACGTTTTTAGAGTCCAAGAAAATTTGCTTTTCTTAGTAACTCAGAGGCTGAAATTGATGTTGCTAACATATGAATGTACATTATGAGGTAGGTTTTGATGTACATTGTGATATACAAACACCTGATAGCGAATTACACAATTCCTGTATCTTCTTTTTTGGGAGCTTCGAATGACATAACCTTGCTATTGTCCTCTCTCACATAGTTATGCTTTTAATTTCAAGAACTCTTTCTCCCTTCGAAATAATTTTCTTCCTTTCCATATTCAACTATTTGAGAGCAATCCCTGGGGCTGAGTATGGATAACAATGTACACCTGGAAATTTGGACCAGGCTCATAATTCATAGGTTCAACAGATATTCCTATATCTGGCCCACCTTAAATATTAACTTCTTGGAACTCCTCCAGTTCCTTCTATTTGTAACAACTATTATTTGTCTGTTATAGTCTAGGTACTTTGTTATACCCCAGATACTTGGTGATGTTAATGAATAAAATGGACAGAGATCCCTGGCTGGATAGAGCTTAACATTTTAGTAATCATCTCAACAGCTCTGAAGGATTGCCTCTTTTCTCCTATGTGACAAAGGATTTATTAAAATTAGACCACGACCAAAAGTAGTGATTTTCTTTCATGAGCTTTGTGAAACATTGGGGCAAGAAGACATTTTTTTATTTCAGGAGAAAAAGACATATGTGTGTGTGTATGTGTGTGTGTGTGTGTGTGTGTATGTAGGGATTCTGTAAGGATAGACCAATATGATATGCCAAATTTTCTCTAGTTTATCTTATAAAAGATGAAAGCTTGAAGGTACTAAAAATATAGTGATTTCAGAAACAGAAGAGTAAGTGAAGAGGGAAATATTTTAAGATAAGTCGTTTGAAGCTTTCCTTCCCTTGTGCTTCAGTGAGGAGAGAAGGCAGCCTTCGAATGACACAGGCATCATTATAGTGTGGTGTACTTCAAAGAAGAGAAAACGCTGTCAGAAAGTAGAAACGCTTAAACAGGAGAGAATTTTGTAATGGCATAAAATTTCTGATTTATTAAAATTGCAACAGATTTAAAGTAGAGTGTTTTCAGTTTTGATTTGTTATTTTACAGATGCTGTACCTACTCCCTCAGAAAAAAAACCATCTCTGCAGACAAATGTGAATTTGGACAAGAAACCAGAGAGTACCATTACAAATACTGTAACAGAAAACCCTTTTCAAATGCCTCTAGAAAAGCAGTCAACTGCAAAAAATTTTGAAATATTGACAACTTTACCAGCATTTGGGTCGTCAAGTAAAGAAGAGTCTATCCATCCCAGTGTAAGACTATCCAAGTCAGACTCAACTTTCTGTAACCAGGCCTCTGTAGAGACACTCTATGTCTCTCCCTCATTCAAGACGTTTGACCCAGCGAAGGAGACTGTAATCGATAAGGACTCTCAGAAACCAGCCCAGCCCGGCATTGTTCAGAGGGATGTTGATATCCTCAAGAGCTTAACGGAATGGGGTGAGTCTAAAAGAAAAATAACCCAAAAAAAAAAAAATGCTCTTTTGAAGCATTTTCACTTACTTTTCTCTGCTCTCTGTCCCCCTATCTTGTTCTCTCCTTTCACTCTCCATCCAGTGGTATTAAAATGTGCATGCCATAGAGGACTTTCTCAGTTGCGAGAGTGCCCTTTTATTAAAGGGCTAATGGGCAGTCCATCCTTGTGGGTGACACGTGTTTGACTGAAGCACAAGTTCTGAGCAGTTTTGTTGGAGACTACATTAGAACTAGCATAAATAAGAGCTTCCTTTTGGTTGTTTCTAAAAGTACCCAAGAATTTCTCATTTATTCTCAGGAACAAGTAAACTTTTGTTCTTCCAGAAAGGGCATGCAGGCTGAGGAATAATACAGAGTTGTGACTGAGCAAAGAAATACTGTGAAGCTCTAATTTATTCTCCGTAGAACAGCCAGAATGACCTGATGACTAATCCCCCCCAGTTAAACCGTGGGCTGCTTCCATGTCCCTAAAGATCCAATAGCCTTCCCGGCCCTGCAGTCTAGCTTCTGCCTTTCAGCAGCCTCGTGTTCTTCCATTTGTCAAGTAAACCATGTGGCTTCACTATCCTTGGACTCTTGTTCCCCTCTGGTTTCTAATCCACCTCTTTCCTAGTTTACTCGTCCTCATCCTTTATTTATTTTTTTAATATATTTTATTGATTTTTTTTACAGAGAGGAAGGGAGAAGGACAGAGAGTTAGAAACATCGATGAGAGAGAAACATCGATCAGCTGCCTCCCACACACTCCCCACTGGGCATGTGCTTGCAACCAGGGTACATGCCCTTGACCGGAATCGAACCTGGGACTCCTGAGTCCACAGGCCGACACTCTATCCACAGAGCCAAACCAGTCAGGGCTCCTCCTCATCCTTTAGAGGTCAGCTCAGACACCACTTCTTCAAGGTTTCCTGACCCCTAGATTATTTCAAATCTCCACAACTGTATGCTCTCTTAGTATCCTACAATTATTCTTCCTAGCACTAATTGCCGCTCAAATTAAATATAATTATATACATTAAGGTTTTTAATGTCTTTCCCCAAAAGTAGAATGTCAACTTCACAAGGGAAGGGACCACATCTACGCTGTGTACTATTATACTAGAGGCCTGATGCACAAATTGCATGCATGGGCAGGGTCCCTAAGCCTGGCCAGCGATCAGGGATGATCTGTGGGGCAACTGGCAGGACGATGGAGGGGGGGCCCCCTCTGGCATCTACCTTAGCCAGTCTGGTGTTGTCCACTTGCCAGCCCTGTGCCCTGTGCCCTGGCTCTTCCCTCCATTTCCCCCTTTCCCTCCCCCCCCGCCCCTTGTCACCTCCCTCTGCAGGAAACTGGTGGGGTGATTGGGGGGCACCCGCCTTGGCTAGCCTGGGACCTGTGGGCTGGGGGCAGCTCCTGCGTTGAGCATCTGCCCCTGGTAGTCAGTGTGCGTCATAGTGAGTGATCATTTCACCATTCAGTTGATTTGCATATTAGACTTTTATTATATAGGATCCTCAGCACTAACCATAGTGCCTTGCACTTAGGAGGCAACCAATCTAACATAATAAAAGAGTAATATGCAAATTGACCGTTACCCGAGACACCTAAGCCACGCCCACCAGCCAGGCCACGCCTCCCAGCCAACCAGAGCGGCTCTATGCAAATTGACCCAGCCAAGATGGAGGCCAGCAGCTACGGAGCTAGAGCAAACCAGAGGTTTCTGTTGCAACTGCCTGCCTAGGCTGGCTAAGCCTCTGCTCACGGCCAGGCCCACCAGCCAATCAGAGCGGCTGTATGCAAATTAACCCAGCCAAGATGGAGGCTGGCAGGGCAGCTCTGCACTGGGAGCCTCTGCGGCCGGCATAGCTGTGCCGGGTGTGTCAGCTCAGTGGGGGGGGGGGTCCGGCCTGGGGCCTCCTCGGGGCATCCAGGAGCACCCGTCTCGGGTCCACTGCCTGGCTCCGCCCCCCGGGGGCTTCCTCGGGGGTGTGCGAGAGCACCCGTCCAGGGTCTGCTACCTTCATCCGCCTCCCCAGGGGCCTCCACAGGGCGTGCGGGAGCGTCTACTACACAGTGTGGAGCATCCGAAGCCAGTCCGCTGCCCGGCTCCACCCCGGTGTGTTCGCTCAGCAGCAGGGCCCCACCGAGGGATCTTGCACCAGCGTCCGCCCCTTGCTCGCCACCCAGCTCTGCGCCAGGTGTGTCCCCTCAGTGGTGGGGGCCCACCAGGCATGTGCGATCGTGGGCCCTCCGGTGGGAAACGTCCAGGCCTGCACTCACCAGCCCTCCCACCCCCCAGTGCACGAACTCTGAAGGGGCTGTGGGCAGCCTGAAAATGGCCCTCAGCCCCTCACCCAGGCTGGACAGGCATGCCAGCAGGTGGACATCTCCCCCAAGGTGTCCCAGACTGCAAGAGGGCACAGGCCGGGCTGAAGGACCCCCACCCCCCGAGTGCACAAATTATTGTGCACCAGGCCCCTAGTATTTAATAAGCAAACTAAAAACAGCTTAGTAGAGAAGGAATGGAAAATGTACATGAGAAAGTAGTAGAAGAAAACATTGGACAGTTAAGCCAGGATAGATGCACTATGTATGCCAAGTTAAGTTTGGATTTTATTTTGGAGATAATATAAGTCACTAACGGTTTTAAGTCAGGTGAGTAGCTTTACCAATGTGTTTTAGAAAAATTGCTCTCTCAGGAGTGTGGAGAATAGATTTGGAGGAGGTGAAACAGGGAAACGGCACTTCAGAGGCTGTTGTGGGAAAGGAAACTGGATGACAGGAGACACGTGAGGGTGAGGAAGCGGGAGATAGCCCAAGATGGAGCATGATCTGGGGGAGGTGGCCTAGAATCAGAACAGAAAGGAGTCACCTCACCTGAGGGCCTGCAAGGAAGGAGGAGAAAGGATGTATCACTGTGAGGGAAGGGTTTTGTTGATTTTAATAATTAAATGTATTAAGCCTTGGCCTCAGCATCTTACTGTCTGATGTCACCTGCCAAGACTGAGGAGTGGCTGTGGAGAGACTGGGATAGAGTTAGAATAAGCACTCTAGAGAATGGAAGAGGGAGCCGATGAGACCCGATAAGATGAAGGAGTGGTGCTTCGCAGCAGTCCTAGCTTATGGGGTCTGTGCTTTTCTCCAGTGGTGCTGAGCAGCCTGGGATGGAATGAGAAGGTAGATATGTAAATTGGAATAAGATTAGGGCAGGGACTGGCAAACTACTTCAATCCTCACCTGAAGGTATTTTTTCCATTGATTTTTTTAAAGAGAAAGTGGAGAGGAAGTGGAGGAAGCGAGAAGCATCCATGTGAGAGAGACACATTGATTGGTTGTCTCCTGCACATGCCCCAACCAGGGAATCGAGCCAGCAACTGAGGTATATGCCCTCGAACCTGAGAACCTTCTGTCCAGGGGCCGACGTTCTAACCACTGAGTGAAACTGGCCAGGGCCCGCTGACTGCTTTTTATAATCAAAGGGCTCTTGGAATACAACCACACTAATTGGCTTACATATTGTCTTTGGCTGTTTTTGTGCTATAACAGCAGAGCTGAGAAGTTGCAACAGACACTGTATGTCCCACAAAGCTTAAAATATTTGCTATCTGGTCCTTTAGAAAGAGGTTTGCTGACTCTTGGATTAGGAAGTAGCAGCAGGTAAGGCAGAAGACACAGCAGCAAGGAGGTAGCAAGAAAGTGGTTAAAAGTGGTGGTGATGGGATTCTCCACTGGACAAGGAGGTAGAGCCAGGCAGACACTGGTAGAGTAAGAGAAAACAAAAGGATTATTAGATCTGTTGTCTCAATGAGGCCAAAGTGTATTTAAAGCAGTGGTTCTCAACCTGTGGGTCGCCACCCCTTTGGTGGTCGAACAAACCTTTCACAGGGGTCGCCTAAGACCATCCTGGATAGCAGATATTTACATTACGATTCATAACAGTAGAACATTACAATTATGAAGTAGCAACGAAAATAATGTTATGGTTGGGTCACAACATGAGGAACTGTATTTAAAGGGCCAGAAGGTTGAGGACCACTGATTTAAAGGCATGAGGGGGCTGGAAGTAATTCAGAAGGAAAGTAATCTTGGAAAATAAGATTTCAGAGAGAGGTAGTTCTGAGTGATGACATGGTCTAAGGAATATCGGGGGAATGGCTGGTTGAGAATTCAAGAAATGATGAGGTGAGGATGGATGACTAGTCTCCATGGGCACTGGCAGCACGCGGGATGATGGAGGATAGAGAAGATGGTACAGTAGCCTCCCGCCCTGCTTTCCCATGGTTTTGCGTTTCAAAGTTTTACCTACCACTGGCCAACTGTGAATTGAAAATATTCAGTGAAAAATTCCAGAAATAAACAATTCGTAAGTTTAAAACTGCATGTCGGTCTGAGTAGCATGGTGGAATCTCATGCTTTCCCCTCCATCCTGCCCAGGATGTTAATCACCCCCTTTGTCCAACACGTGCATGACATTTATGCCATCTGCCCATTGGTCTCTGTGCAGCCATCCAGGGGGTCAGTGCTTGTGTTCATGTAACCCTTCTTCACTTGGTCACGGCTCCAAAGCCTGGGAGTGGTGATGCTGGCAATTCGGAGATGCCAAAGAGAAACCAGCGAGTGCTGCTTTTAAACGGAAAGGTAAAAGTGTTGGCTTAGTAAGGAAAGAAGAGAAATCATGTGCTGGTTGCTGAGCTCTGTGGTAAGAACAAACCTTCTATCCGTGAATTGTGAAGCAGGAAAAAGAAATTTGTGCTCGTTTTATTGGCGCACCTCAAATTGAAAGTTCCAGCTGCAGCTGGTGAAAACTGCTTAGTGAGGATGGAAAAGGCATTAAATCTGTGGGTGGAAGACATGAGCAGAAAACGTGTTCCAATGATGACAGTGTGTCACGTCAGAAAACATTGAGCCCATATGGAGATGCGGCAAGGGGTCCCCTGAAACAAGTGGCCACATTCACATAACTTGTATTATACTATATTGTTATAATGGTTCCATGTTATTATTGTCGTTAATTTCTTACTGTGTCTAATTTCTAATTGAACTGTATCTTAAGTATGTGTGTATAGGAAAAACAATACAATGGACCCTCAAACAACACAGGGATTAGGGATACCAACACCCACTTGAGCTGTTGAAAATCTGCATACGATTTTGACTCCCCAAAAACTTAAACACTCCAGATCTGGAAAAATTAACAATTTCCTCAAAGGAAGTGGGAAATAGTTCTGCAAACCCTTTCCACTAACCCTGAGCCATGGGTTGGCCTGGCTCAGAAGCTCCATGTTGGAGGGAGTCTTATCACACCGGGAAGTCACAGCTATGATGCCGCCCTGCGCCCGACAGCCCAGCTACTCCTCTACCTGGACATCTTCACCCAGAAGCCCTGTGCTCATTAGCAGTCACTCTCTACTCCCTACCTCCCTAACGCCTGCAACCACTAGTCTGTTGTCTGTCTCTATGGATGTGCCTGTTCAGGACACTTTATTTGGTGGAATCATACAGCATGGGGCCTTTGTGACTGTGCCCTTCACTTTGCATAATGTTTTTAAGGTCCATCCATGTTATAGCATGCATCATACTTTGTTCCTTTTTATGGCAGAATAATATTCCATTGTATAGATACACACAGTTCATGTCTCCATTCACAGGTGATGGGCATTGGAGTTGTTTTCCCTTTTGACTATTATGAATAATTCTGGTATGAACGTTTGTGTGAAGTATTTTTTAGCCACTGGACAAAATCAGAATATTTTAATTTATGTGTATAGCTAACTTGGCAGCCATTCTAAACCAGCTGGGAAAATTGAAATAAATCAATTGGGAGAATGAAAAAAAATTCCCTGTGATTTACAATGAACTGTTTGAAGTATTTAATTGACCAAGGACCTACTACTTACAGAAAAATTTGCATTATAGCTAAATTCTAAAATACTTCTAGAAATGTATTTTTAATTTACTTTTGCACCCAAGAGTTCTAAATGCTTTTTAAATTTAAAGTTGTAATAGAATGGTTTGGTGTTACTTGTGAGTATAAAGTTAGAGCTAACACAGCACTTGGGATCGTTTCATTGGTGCGATCTCTAGGCAAGCGGGGCATTAATTGGTGTGCATACATCACACGTTTACTGCAGCCTATTTGCAATAATTGCTGTGTTTTGGTTTTGGCAGATAAACTGCTTGAAGGGGATGAAAGTTAACCAAATATCCACATAACTTCTGAGTGAGTCAGAGAAGGGTACCCGAGCGGGCGGGAGCTGCCCCCAGAGCACAGCCTGAAGTGTCTGGCACAGCTGTGCAGTGTTTGGAAACAAAAGTAAATGGTGTGCAGCAATTAGAGGTGAAGTGGCTCCTTAGGAGCGAAGGCATCACGTAGCCCATGAATCAAAGCTGCGAAACTGAACAGTGGTAAGCTATTGAGTCAGCCGCCGCTGCTGCAGAGGAAACAAAAGGTTGAGGTACAGTAGAAAGGAGGGATTCTCGAAAGCTCACACACACGGAGATACCTGGAGGCTTGTTAACACTCGGTGTCTGATTTAGTGGGTCTGCGGTGAAGCCAATGACCTTCATCCTTAACAAATTCCCAGGTGCTGCCGCTGCCACTGGTTCAGGGACCAGTATTGCTAGGGTTTTGCAACTACCTTCTAATAATTAAGTATAGCCTCTCACCCTTTCTCCCACTCTCCCTTTTTTGGTAAAGATTTGCATATCTGTCAATCATTCTTTACAGACATTTCCAAACAAGCAAGTTCTCAAAACGTTTACTTCTCCTGCATCCTTTTCCAGTGAACTAACTGCTGGGGAATGTGCTACTCCAAAATGAGTAAACCACAAAAGAGAAACACACGGGGTGTAGGGAACAGAAGGGCCACACAAGAGGATGGTGCAGGGACATGTCGTGTGACTCAGGGCACACAGACGTTGAGGCTTTCGTCGTTAGCCTGGTAGGAAACTGTCGTACCCCTTTTAATCCAAGGAGAGACTGTGGATAAGCCAGCCTGATTCTCGAGGGTGCTGGCCTCCTCTTGACCATGTGCCAATGGCATGCTACTTCCCTTCCATCTCCTGCTGCTGCATCACTAGAGGACTCATTTCACCCCAAAAAGTTTTGTGATTGGGAGTTTTCCCGAGAACTGGAAAACTTTGAAGCAGAAAATAGAAGCCGCCTACACCAGCCATAATTTTTACAAGAGGTCCAGTTTAGTTTAAAGGGATGTGGGTATGTAAAGGCAATAAAATAATATAGAAAGTAATATATAAGTAATAGGTGCTAAATGGTAAGCATTGATCTCCCTGTGCTATGACTATAGAGAGTAAGGGTTTTTTGTTTTGTTTTTTAATTTAAGTACCAAGTCCAGAGTTAGTTTCAAAGATTTTGGAACTAACCATTTGTACCACCTAATACATAAATGAATGTACATAGACATTCCAAGGAGACAAGAAAAAGTTCTGTGTCCAAGCAAGTCTGGAAACACACGAGCCAACACTGTGCTGATCTAGTGGGAGGCCCGGTATGCAGTCGCTCAGTCTGATTTGACTGGGAAGCCCTGCTTTCACAGAACATCTTCTTACACCGTCAGGCACACAGGGTTCTGCAGAGTACACTTGGGGAAATAATGATCTGGAATGAAGTGCTGAAGAAGAGACAATACAATTTTTCCTGAAAGAAAGTTAAAATGTTACTAAAGCTTTAGTTTTATGGAAAATAGAATTAGAAAGCTCTTTATTTTACACGCAGTTTCTTGGTGGGAAACAAGTGCGTGTGTGCGCTGGGGTCCTGGGTCTCAGGGGGACTGGACTTCAGTCTGGACATATTTGACTATTGAGAGAAAAGATGAGTTTCACAACTGTTGATAGTTGTAGTTGGTTGTTCATTTTGCCATAGTATTCTCTGTAGAAGAAAAAAATGGAGAAGGAATGTAAGTTGCAGGTTTCTCAGACTTTCTATTTTAAATGTAACTTAAAATGCCATCAGTAGAATGGGGCGTAATACTTGACTTTCTGTTCTCCCTGGTAAGTGGAATATAAAAATATGTTAGTCAAGATCTGAGAGTGAAGATAAATATTGCTCATTTTATTTTGGTTTCCTTTTAAAAATCTTCAGATAGTCTCTGTTTCCTGCTTTAGGTTTATTTAGGTTTATTATGATTATTTTTCACATCAAATTCTAAATATGTATTTATGTTGAGACCTTTCAGATAGGATTTGACATTGTAAAATTATTTTAGCTAGTACTCTTGTTTGTATGCTGCATAATCTCTCTCTCTCTCTCTCTCTCATTTATACATTTTAGTTTCAACCACCTCTGAGGGTACATCCTCCTTTTCTACTCTATCCATGTCGTCTCCTGACTCCACCTCTCCAGACAAGTCTGCTCCTCTCTTACCTCGGATTTTGGCTGGCCCTTCCTACTGGGCTTTGTCTCAGCAACAGTCTTCTTCTGTCTCCTTTAAAGATAAAGATAAGACAGCCAGGGTTCGTCACCCCTTTGCTCTTAGGAGCTCACTGTCTTCTGATGAAGAAACTGACAATTTCAACCTCCTGGAAAGTCTTCCAGATAACTCTGATTCTGCTGAAAAGAAGATAAGTCATATTTCCAGCAGTAATTGGGTAGGGTTTTCCACCCAAAATGTAGACTGCTTCACCTCTGCGCCCTGTTCTGGTTTTCAGACAACCAGAGGCCTGCCTCAGGAGCCTGAAGCAAACAATCCCATTCAGGGTCTTCTGGGGGAGGTGAAAAACGCAATCGTCAAACTACACGAAGACCTGAGTATGGTGATACAAGAACTTGGTGTCATCAACAGCCATCTGGTAAGAATGAGTGGGAATAGCCCACAAATCAGCATGGCTTCGCCACTGCCCCAGTCTTCTGAGGAGAGCTCAGATCAAATAGAATCATCCCAGTAACCATTTCTGATAGAGCTCATGTGGTTCCACTTCCCTGAAACCGAGTTAGCCTGCTATAGATTCTCACCACTATGGCAAAATAGACTGACGGTTTGATTTTTCTTTGTCAGATTTATTAACAGTATCTTTCACATCAATAAATTCACTTGGGTGGTTTATTTTTTTAAACAGAAAAGGTTCACCTTTGATAATATTTTCATATTTAGGTGTTAGTTCATTTGAAACTGAAGAGAATTTAATTCTTCCATGCTCTGTACTTTAAATCAAAATACATTTAATTAAACATCAGTGAAAGCGATGGTAAGACCTCACATGGGAAATGACTATTCTGGAGCTCTGGGCTAAGCTGGTAGCGAGGGGCCCTTGACTTCTCATCTGTGTGGGGTACCACTGTCCACAAGCCTTTGCCTTGAGTTAGGAAGACTGAGTCTGGGGCACAGGTTTTTACATGTTCTCATGCCACGTTTCTGTTCTGCAAACCAAGGGCCAGACCCTTCCCTTTCTGTGGGTGCCACGTTGGTTGGGTGGTCAGTTGAGACAAAAAGAACATGGAGCAGGTTGTTGTTCATGTATATTGCAAAGTGAATTCGAATGTATTCTCTCTTTTCTTGTGTTTTCAAAATTAAATTTGATGTTTTTCATCTTGTATCTTTTTAATTCATTAAAACATCCTTTCAACGGGGAATGTCCCAGTTACTATATCTATGAGCAGGGTGGTCTCGTTTCGGGATGACAGGCCAGTGCTTCTCAACCCTGTTGCACATGAGGGTCACTGGAGAAGCTTTCATTTTGTTTTGTATTTGGTTGATGGAACAGTTAAGGGGCTGCATGTACCCGTCACTCAGTTTCAACAGCTACCTATAAAAAGCTACAATGGTTCCTGATAATTTCGAAGAAATACAGGACGTGTGAAAAATACTCACATGCCTGGATGCCACTCCCAAGTTGGAATTGATTTTCATGCAAACTAGTCAAGCACTGGAAGGAACTGTTTAGTGCAAACACTCAAAAGCAGGAAGGTCTTTGGCAGGTTTGAAGGATGTCGAGGAGGCTGCGGAGAGTGACGAAAGGGGAGAGTGGGAGGAGACGAGGCCAGAAAGGAAAGGCAGGGCAGAGTGCCCGAAGGTACAGGTTCTTGAGGACCTCTGTTGGAGTGTTCTAGAATGCCCAGCTCAATCCCAGACTTCAGTTCCTCGTAGGGGATGGTTCGTTTCCAGTTCATTCTCATTGCATAGTCACGGGTTCGACTTTGCTGGAAGGAGCATCTCTTGCTAGAGTTCCACCGTGGGTGAGGCGATTTCTGTTCTTGTCACCTGTCCAGGTCATCAGAGTGAGAGTTGGAGTCTGTTGAACTCAACAAGGGCCCTCGGGGAAAGGTGGCTTCTGCCATCATTTACCCATTGGGTCTCGGTCTTTTTCAGTTCCTGTTACTCCTAAGACTGCACCAGGCCCGGGGGATACAGTGATGAGCAAAACCAGATGTAGCTTCTGTTCTCACAGAGCTTGAGTTCTGCAGAAATTTCAGAGATCAACCAAATCATTTTCTCAAAAATGTAAAGGCTAATAGTTTGGGAAAAGGTTCGTTAGGATTTAACCTGGCAAAGGAATTTTTAAGGAAGTAGCTTTTGAGCTAAAATATGAATTCCAGGATTAATGAAATGAATGTCACTAATGACATGTTGGCCAAATAAACTTCTTAGTAGAATAAAATAGAGCGTAAAAGAAGTCCTAAGACATGTTCTGTTGGCTTTCTTCATACACCTGCGAGATCCACGAGTGGATTCGTAGGGGACAGAAGGATTTGGTGTCGCCTTTGTGTGCTGGCTAGGACATTTCTGAGCTGCACCTTGCTCACAGTGGAGGATAAAAACCCTCCAGAGATAAGGCACTCCTCCCTCCACTCCCCCATCACCAAAATTTGCTGCTTCCAATGTCTAGAAATTTACTCAGAGAAACCTCACAAATACCTCAGACAACAAAAACTATCCCTTTGAGAAACGACCTTACTATGTGCTTAGTACAGGCACAGGGTAACTTCAGATTTTAACTAGAGCTCATGTATTTTTAATTCAGCAATGTGCTAATTAGCAAGCACCTCTTTGAGTTTCTATTTAGCCAACTCCATTAAACGAATAGAACAAACTTTGCTTAACTTAGAAGTGGGTATATTCTGATGGACTAATTACCTCCGTTTTAAAACACTTCATTAGATGTTACTCTCTTAAGTACTTTACTTGGAACTTGAGGCTTGTATCAGGCAGCTACGAAAATATTTGGCAGTTTACTTACTGTCAAATGACTCGTGTGTTCATCCTTTACATACGTAAGAAGCCCCGAGTATGAGTCGGTAATTTGCTAGACTTTGGGGACACAATGGTGAACGAGATGGATTCAGTCCTGTCTCAGAGTCACAGTCTAGTGGAGACGCGGAGAGGGAGATGGGTAATGAGAGGGCCGTGTGTAAGTCCTATGAACTTGGTAAGCACAGGCTGGTGGGGGAGGGGAGGGGGGCGAGGCCTGGTACAGAGTGACAACCGGCTCTGATTTGGAGGTCAGGGAGTACTTCCAGGCAGAAATGAAGTCCAAACTGAATTCAGAAGGATAAGCAGGAGTCCGTCAAGCATGGGAGTCAGGGCAGAGAGAACAACATGTACAAAAGCTGGGAGCAAGAGAGAACCAGGTGAGACTGAGGACACAGCCTCCAAAACCACAGGTCAGAAATGTGAGCACCTCAGTTTCCCTTGCACAGCAACCCAGTAAGTAGCGGTGAAGTAGCATTTCTAGCCTGAATCACAGAAAAGAACTGAATGACAAGGAAATGGACCACATTGGAAATAAAACATCATAGACATTTGAGGAGTAAAGGGGTCCCAAAATCCACTCACAAACTGATTAAACTTCCAAAGGGTTTTGGAGACCTGGTGGCTCATCTCCCCACGGAGTGAGTTCGGTGTGACAGAGGTTTGCTCCTGGGTGTGGCAGGATCCCTCCTCCTGTGCGCCCTCATTTTAAAGAGAAGAGGGATCGTGAGAACAGCTGGGTGGAGGGGGTACATACTCAGTGCGCTGGGGGCTGTTTTGCTAGGCTTCACTTTATTTTTAATACAGTGGATTCTGAGATGTGATAAAAGGGTGTAGAGATGTGGAACTGATTTTTAATTCTTGCAGAACTGCAAGTAATTTGCGGAGGCCACACATATTATTGTTATGGCAGAATATGGACGCCACCTTTTATCAGCAGGCAGGCTTAGAAAAAAGTAAATTGGCTCAGAAGAAACTAGGTTTTCAGGACCATTTTGTTGGGCAATTTTGAATTCTGTTTTCTCACTGATGGTGCAGAAAGTTCTCAAAGATATGGTAATTATTGCAGAATTGTGGCCTCAGGCATTTGCAGCTATTCACACAGTAGAATTCCATTATGAGATAATGCAATCTATGTGCCCCATTGTGCTGCAGCTGAGAACTGTCTCCCGCAGTGTCTCCCACATCTCCTCACACTGTGGAGCACCATGGCAAGGTGCACAAGTTTGGGACTTGGTGATCAATTACAAACGTGCGGTGAGAGGTAGGAATGAGTGAAGGCTTAGCTCCAGAATTCTGCTTTATTATTATTACCACAGCAGTAATACCAATGGTTGACACTTACTGAATGCTAGCAACGTTCTAAGCACTTTTTTAAATCCTCACCTGAGAATATGCTTATTGATTTTAGAGAGCAGGGAGGGCAGAGAGAGAGTAACACCAATGTGAGAAAGAACATCTATTGGTTGCCTTCCATACGTGCCCTGACTGAGGATTTGAACCCACATCCTAGGTATGTGCCCTGACCGGGAATTGAACCCACAACCTTTTGGTGTACAGGATGACATCCAGCCAATGGAGCCACACCGGCCGGGGCATTCTAAGCACTCTTTTTAAAAATATACATATTTTTAAAGTATATTTTATTCATTTTTCACAGAGAGGAAGAGAGAGGGACAGAGAGTTAGAAACATCGATGAGAGAGAAACGTCAACCAGCTGCCTCCTGCACACTCCCCACTGGGGATGTACTCGCAACCAAGGTACATGCCCTTGACCGGAATCGAACCCGGGACCCTTGAGTCCGCAGCCCGATGCTCTATCCACTGAGCCAAACTGGTTAGGGCAATATATATATTTTTTAATTAATTTCAGAGCAGGAGCGAGAGAGAGAAACATCAATGATGAGAGAGACTCACTCTTGGGCTGCCTACTGGGGATTGAGCTGGCAACCGGGCAGGAGCCCTTAATTGGGATGGAACCTGGGACCCTTTAGTTCGCAGGCCAACGTTCAATCCACTGAGCCACACTGCCTGGGGCATAGGCACTCTTCCATTCTCTCAACACCCTCACCAGAAACATCCTGGGGCATAGGCACTCTTCCATTCTCTCAACACCCTCACCAGAAAAGTCCTCGTCCTCGTGTTGTCACCTTGCACAGGAGAAAACAGAGGCTAAGAAAAGCTCAGGAACTTGTCCAAGGCCACACAGGAAGTAGTAAGGATCAAAGCCGGACCTTGAACCCTGGTCTGTGTTGGTGTGGAGCTTGTGCTTGCAACCACTTGATAACACTGCCTCACTCATCAGGGTGAGGGTGGCCAGGTGGGCAGTGGCCACTGGCGGGGACAGGAAAGTGGAAAGACAGGCAGGTCCACTTTCCTGGGGAGGAGCTGGAGCCTCGCCTTCCTCTCTTGCCCTCTCCTTCCACCTCCTGTGCTCCAGCTGGTCACCACCCCCCTTCACTTCAGGAAGACACTGCAGAAGCGGCTGCCTCAGACCTTCGG
This sequence comes from Murina feae, assembly GCA_004026665.1. Classification (NCBI taxonomy): domain Eukaryota; kingdom Metazoa; phylum Chordata; class Mammalia; order Chiroptera; family Vespertilionidae; genus Murina; species Murina feae. The sequence continues at coordinate 8,224 of PVJC01008036.1, read as the reverse complement.
GTCTTCTCCCGCTGGTTCTCCTGTTTCTGAGGCGCCATCTGCCTCCCCGCACACTCCCCAGCCCTTCCTTGCCCTCTTTCATGTCTAGACCCAAATTAGCAGAGGCTGGGGCAGAGCGAGAGCACAGGAAGGGCTGGTTTGGAGATGAAGAGACTGTCCCATTTTCTCTGTTTTACACCTAATTAATGTCATGGAGCCACACGCCTGTGGTTTTAATTGGGGACAGTTCTCATGGGCTCGGCCCAGCAGTGGGAATTTTCATTTCTCTGGTGGGTCTCTGCCGCTGGAGAACATACTCGTAATTTGTACTTGGAAGCCACACAGAGCAACCAGAAACAGCGGACAGAAACTAACAAAAAATGAGCTTTGAATTCCATGTTCACACTTCCTTAGAAAGATGGTGGGAGCACTTAGCAGTATCTCCTGGCAGTTAGCGTCCTCATCTCTGGTAATGAGGGGCTATTTGCATCCCTTCCACTCCCCCGGGTCCCAGAGGCTCAGGAGCAGCCACCAACCCCGAGGAGCTGGTGGAATTAACCCCAAACGCCCAAAACAGAACACAAAGGCAGGACTGCACTAGGGACAGTGACAAACGGGATTAAGCCAAGTGTGGGAATAAACACGCAGCTGGGAAAGCACAAATTCTCCAGACGCAGGGAACCAGCAGGAGGGAAGAGACCACCGTGGCCTCCAGCCCTTTCACAGGGTGGAATGGCAAGTCGGTAACACAGAGCCACTGCCCACAGCATGGCTGGCGGTTTAAACGCCTTTGGAGAAGGGACAGAATGGGACGTAGCTGAGACGCTGATTTGAGCCTGAAAGAGGTGGGATTATGGGGTGATGGTGGGTCTGGGTTGGAAGGCAGGTACAACAGGCACACACCCCCTTCCTGACCCCTCCAGGGACCGTGAAAGAGGGCACAGTCTCCCGGGGTTGTCAGGAAACATGAAGCCAAAACTTCCTGTGTCCACGAGGCAAGGGTCCCCCCCTTCTCCCCGTAAAGAAGATGAACAAGCCACGCCTTCCATCCATCCACATCCACATGGTGCCCCCCATATAAACAGGAGCCTCTGGTCCCCACAGGGAGGATGGGCTTTTCCAGCTGCAGAAGGGACGGGCGGAGGCAGCCTTCTGAGAGCCCCTCCTTTGTGAGCACAGCTGTCTGGCCACTTGGGGGCTGGCAGATCCGCGCCAGTTTACTCACGTGTTTGCTGGAAAGCACTGCTGAGTGTGGCCTCTGAGTTGTCACTGCTCTGTTGAAAGGGACGCTGCATTGACCCCCTTAACCAGCCACCATCCCCCTAGGGACAGTCTTGGTGTGCAGCTTAGGAGCCAAAGGCCCAGGGGGTGGCCTGACAAGCCTCATCCAGAGCCTGTGGATTTCCTCTATTGAAGCGTTTTAGGAAGCTGCAGAGGGAGCAACTAGCACAGCATCACTGTGCTTGCTGGTTATTCAGCTCCAGTTTCTACTGCTCACAGCTCAGTCCCCTTGCAGTTGTTCAAATTGCCTTGGCCTTGTGCTTCCTAACGCTGGGGAGCACTTTACAAAGCACTTGGATACATTTCTACTCAGTTTCCTGGCTCTTTGGTGAGTTAGGGGCCCCAGAGAGGCTGAGTCACCTGCTCAAGGTCACACAGCCCTGGGCGGCAGGGCCAGGGCCTCCCCCAGGCTTTGGTTGCTGGAGGTGTTGTCTCCTGCTGGCCAGGCGCCTCCAGCTCCTCTCCGACAGCACAGGAACGTGTCCTGACTCTAATCAGCTGCCAAAAACTCACTGTGGCGTCTGTGCCCTTAAAACCGTCTGTTATAATCTTCATCTTGTAGATTAGCTTTGTGTAAGCCATTAACATATCCCATCATCTCTAATGTATGGAAATTAGTGTTTTCCTGTGGCTCATTCATCTCCACGTCTTCCCCTGAAAAGCCAGGGTTATTGGAAACAGTGTTCCACAAAGACCAGACACCTTGAATTCTTGAGATGAGCCGAAGGGGGTAGGTGGATGTCCCTGTGATTCTGTCTAGATGCCCAAATGACAATCATTGCCGGGGTGAGCCTCAGTGACTCACTTGCCCAGGCTCTCAGCCATACTCCCCTGCTGTCTAATGTCGGAACATAAGCAGTACACGCCCACTTCCTAGCCCGTCACCAGTCCCACATGGAAAAATAAAGTAGAGGTTTGAATATTAATGAGCAATGAGTTCATTCATTCATAAGAATTCCCAGTTTTGCCCTAACCTGTTTGGCTCAGTGGACAGAGTGTCAGCCTGCGGACTAAAGGGTCCCAGGTTCCATTCCAGTCAAGAGCATGTACCTTGGTTGCGGGCACATACCCAGTGGGGAGTGTGTAGGAGGCAGCTGATCGATGTTTCTCTCTCATCGATGTTTCTAACTCTCTATCTCTCGCCCTTCCTCTCTGTAAAACAGTGAGCAGGTGCCTTTCTGGGATTTCTCTCCAGTGTGTGCAGTCGCCCTGTGGTTTGTCACTGGGCACCTGCTGGCGGGTCCCTGTGGACGGCTGGCCGGCCCTTCGGGCATTGCAATACAGTGGGTGGGAAATGGGATGAGAATACTGTCTCCACCACACTCCCTGGAGCCGAGGGTGGGGTGACTTCCAGTGGCAATGCGGGTGATACCAGGGCTGCCACCAAAACCCTCCCATGGGGAGGTCGGCTGGCTTTGCTGAGAGTGGCCTGTCCAAGCCACGCCAGGGCCGAATGCGCCGACAAGAGAGCAGAAGCCACAGCCACGCCCCTGCATTCGTGTCCCAGGGCCGCCAGAACGAAGTACATGGGCTTGGGGGCCTAAAATAGCAGAAGAGAGACGTCTCACAGCTCTGGAGGCCAGAAGTCTGGGGCCAGATGTTGGCAGGTTGGTGCTCCCTAAGGGCTGAGTGGAATGTTCCAGGCCTCCCTCTGGCTTCGGTGCCTGGCAACCCCCGCCTTCCTCAGCTTCTGCCTCCCCCTGGCCTTTGCCCTGTGTCCCTTCGCATGCCTCTCCTCTGGGTGTGCTCATATCTGGGTCCAATTGGACTAGGACCCTATGAGGTCCTGGGGGTCAGAACTCAATGTTTATTTTAGGAGACACAATTCAGCCCGTAACAGTCCCCTTGTCCCACACATAGCATTTCCTCCACTCATGGGTGAACAAACCTCAATAAAACAGGCCCTCCCGCAGCCATCCCCCAGGATCGATCCAGTCCTGTGAGGCAGCGGACCCCAAGGCCTGTCCTCCTTGTCTTGCCTCTCAGCCATGCAGGCTCTGCAGGCTCATGGGACACGCGCAGTTTGGGAGCCAGACAGGGCTGATTTGCGCCTCAGCCCCTGTTCCTTCACCTGCATCCAAAGTTAATTGCCCAGTTATTGTGAGAATTCAATGAAAACGTGCCCACAGGATGCCTTGCACATAGTAGATGCCCCTAAAAGATCAGCCCCTCCGTCCATCTCCGCGTGTCCCTCAGACCTCACCGCTTCTGGGGCTGTCAGTTGACCTGACCGTGTAACGCAGGCAATTACACCATAAGCCTGTGCTTCCTTCCTGCACTGACGTTGTGGTTCAATTAGTCGACAAGGAGCAGCCTTTCTCAGCGTCTGCGTTTTCAGAATCCACCAAGGGGCACCCAGCCAACTGGCGGGCTGCCTCCTCTGAAAGGGACACAGGTCGAACGCTGTGCCCGGCGTTAATTGACTGTCGCAGTGACTCTCCAAGCCCCACGTCGCGTGGGCTTTTGTGTCTGCCGTGCAGCCATCGATTGCCCTGCCCCTGATGCCTGCATCCCGAGGAGCAGCATTCAGAAGAGAGGAGCCTCGCGGGGCACGTGCCTCTCTGCTCAGGGCCCCCGGCTGCCACTCTCTGAAAAACGTCCCTCGTGGGAGGGCCGCCCCTTGCTGGGGTCGCCATTGCCTTGATGTGATAGGTTCAGAAACACCTGCCTTATCAGCTTTCCCAGGCACGTTCTAGCGGGCGGAGACTGATTTGTAAAAAGCCAACTCAAAAGGGACTGTTTGATAAGCTCTTTGGCACCAGACTTCAAGTGTTATCATTCATTTACTTATTCACTCAACAAACACCCAGGAGGGCTAGGCACTTCCCCTGTTGACACCTTTAATCCTTGAAATAATCCTGAGTGGCCTCGTTATCCTCCCTCTTACAGATGGGGAGACTGAGGCTTGGAAAGATGGAGCGGCTTTCCCAGATGTGGTGGGCACAGGGTTGGGACAAACAAGAGCCCGGGAGACTAGAGAGAAAAGCAGCGGGGACACAAGGCTGAAGAGGCTGGGCGGGGAAGGGGGTGGGCAGAGCGTACACCTGGGGGTGTCCATTCAGAAAAAAAAAATACACCAGCATCTCGGGGACTACAAACCCAGAGAAGAGAAGTTGTGTGCAGCCAGAACACTTGCTGCCGAGGTCTGGAGGCCATACTGGGCGGGGAGGGGAGTGGAGGGGGGGTGTTGGAAGCAGGCTAGACAGATGAGAAAGAGGCAGGCCCATGGCAGAAATGGCACCCCAAAGAGGCTGCAAGCATAGTCCAAGAACCCCAAGTCCAGATTTCCAAATGACTCACAGAGGCTGGGAGGGAATGTGGGCATGGCAGAGCGGGGTGGGCCCAGGGTGGTGTCAGAGAGGCTGGAGGCTTGGAGTGAGGTAAACCCAGGACACCCCCGAGTGATAGTCACATGGAGCTGTGTCCCAGCCATAAAAGTGACCACAGTCGGGGCCTGGGAGAGAACTCAGCTGTCCCGAGCGCCTGGTAGGTGCGAGGCCCACAGATGACCCAGCGCCGGGGATGGAGTTGCTCACGGGGACTCAACGTCCACTGGAGGGTAACTGTGCGTCGCGGACCCACTTGGCCCAGCTCTGAATGGCCAGAAGCCCAGCCGAAGCAGCCAAAAGTAATGCAAGGGCTCCCACTTTTATCTCTACATCTCTTAAGGCGGACGCAGCTTGTGTCCCAGCTGACTTTGTGGACCCCCCTGAGGATCTCCTCATGCCCATACCCCTCCACCCACAGGCACTGCCTGGCACGCAGAGGAGTTGAGACGTGGGGAGTCGGGCCTTCCAGGACTGGGCTGAGCCAGGGCCCCATGGGCTGAGTTGCCAGGGCAAGGAACACGGGGAACTGGGGGGCCCAGAGGAGGGTGGCGTGGGACTTGGGCCAAAGTGGCCAGTGGGGGAAGGGAGGGAGGACAGAAACACACGAGTTTATCATAGTCGCACAGTAGGCTCTATAAACCAGGCGCTGCCTTCCCCACGCTGTGAAGGAAATTGGGCTCAGAGAGGTTCAGGAACTGGCCAGAAGCACACAGCAGCAAGGGTCAGAGGCAGGAATGAATGCAGGTCTGCCTGGAGCCCAGAGTTCTTGCAGCTGCATTGCACTCCACTTCCTCTCAGAGAAGTGCAGAGACAAAACCTGGGGCTGAGTATGTGTGTGTGTGTGTGTGTGTGTGTGTGTGTGTGTGTGTTGGGGCAGGGGTAGGTGGGTGGGAGGGGGCAGAATGAGAAATATCAGCCAAAAGGATAAGACAGGGCTGCTACGGGAAGGGCATGGGCCGAGGGACACGATTGCAAGCGGAAGCCTCAAGGACAGGCATTTGGAAACTTTTGGAGGTTGTCAAGCCGTTCGCTGATGAGTTTTCTCTAAAGCCCTGCTATCCGTCCTGGGGCAGAACTTTGGGACAGGGCCAGGGACAGCAAGACAGAGCCCATTAAATGGGCGCCGGCCTCTGCGTGCTTTCCCAGGAGCGTCTCCGTGGGCCCTGCGGGGCCTGAGCCCCACGGGATGGAGTGACAGCCAGGCCAGCACTTCCCATCTGTAGCTGAGCATCGCGATGCTTCGCTCCCCGGCTGGAGTGGGGGCGGGGGGCGGCTCTATTAAAATCCTGATGCTTCTGTAGCTTTGGGATTGGATGATGATAGAAATTTCAGCAGCAGAAGAAAAAAAATCTAATGACTGTCAGACACCAGAAGGCAAATGCGGGAGCGCGCTCCCCATGCTGCGTCTGCTCGGCGTCTGGGTCCCAATGCGAAGAGCGCCTCCCACGACTTTGGTTGACGGTCATGGCTGGCTCTTGCCTGGAATGGGACACAGGAAAGGTTATTAATGTTCATAACAACAACCATAATAACACATTCACACTGTGCATTTGTATCTCACATGCGTCATTTACATCCCTGAGGACTCGATGATTTACAAAGTGCGTCACATCCAATTCCTGCATCCCGAGGACAGCCTAGCAAAGCAAGCAGGAAAAAATACCGGAATCCACCGGCTCCCCTCCTCCCCTCCTCCCCTCCTCCCCAGCCCAAGGCAAAGCTGCGCTCCCCACTCCCTGGAGGTTAGCTGTGGCTAAGTCACTTAAAAGATGGTCAAACCCTTTGCGTCACAAGTCCCATTTCCTGACATGGAATGGCCTGGTTCTCAAGGTGGGAGTCGTGGCGCTTGCCCACTGGCTGGCAAGAGACACGCAGAATAATAGTGTGGTGAAGGCCTGGGAGTGAAGGGGGGCCCACGGGGAAAACAATACAGGGGACATCGGTGTTACTATCAACAATAAAGATATTTTTTAAAAAAAGAGAGAGAGAGAGAGAGACACGTAGCATGAGTATGTCGGTTGGTACATGCGGATGTTGTCATTGCAGCAGAACCTTGCCATACTGACTGAGAGAAATTCGTGAGCTAGTGAGTGAGTGAGTGAGTGAAGGCAGACACTGACCCAAGGCCCCCTTGGAAACTGGCGCCATGTGGAAAGCCCACAGCTGTAATGGGCGCTCCAGGCTCTGTCCACCTTCCCGGGCTCAGTCTCCAAGGTTCCTAAGCCCGAAGGTTCCTATAGCTTAGGACATTCCCCAGAAGCCCCTCCCGGACAATTGCTCTTCCTTCTGCCCTTGGCTAAGTTCAGCTTTTATTCCCGTCTGGGCTCCCAATGCAGAAGGTGTCTCCTTTTGTGTCCAATTAGAACATTTTTCACTTCAAAACACATTGTTGGCCAGGATAATGGCCTGAAGCAGCGCTGAGCTGTGCCTGAGAACAAAGCAGCCAGGGACGGCTTTCTGAGGACTCGGCCCTCTGAGGGGCGCCCCGGCCTCCGCAACCCCTGAGCCCCACCAGGTGTCAGCAGGAAAGAACCTGTAATTAATTTTTAAATTTGCTATTATCATGATTTAGGCAGTGGCTGACATTCCGCTTGGTTTTGACCTTTAAAAATGTTACAGGCAGTACCAGCTTTTCTCCCAGGTGAGGGCACTGGCCTGGAGGCCGCAAAAACCACAGCCTCCTGGACCGGCAGCCTTCCTTCTGAATCCCCTCTCACGCCCCTTAGTTTATGTGTCTCTGTCTAAAGGAAACACACACACACTCACCCCTTTATTGTTTCCATTCCCTCATTTTCCATTCCCAAAAAGCGGCTTTAAAAAGAAATTGTGGTAAAATATACATGAAACTTCCTATTTTAGTCTTAGTAAAGGTGCAGATCGGCTGCAGTAAGTACATTCACACTGTTGTGCATCCATCTCCGTGATTCTTTCATCATCCCAAATGAAAGGTGCCATTTCCCACTGCCTCTCCCCTGTCCCGCGGCCCCGCCCCCCTCCCCGGCTCCGTGGTTGGACTCCTCGCGGCGCCTCATTTACACCTCATTTACGTGGAAGCGGGAGTACCTGTCCTTCCGTGGCTCCGTTCATCCAGTAGAACGTCTTCAAGGCTCATCTCTGTGCAGCCTGTATCAGAATCTCTTCTTTTTAAGGCTGAGTCCTATTCCACTGTAAGGACGTCTTGCCCTGCCCGGTATTGCTAAGCGGCTAGAGCATCGGCCTGTGCACTGAAGAGTCTCAAGTTCGATTCCTGGTCAAGGACACGTACCTGGGTTGTGGGTTAGATCCTCAGCCCCAGTTGGGGCTCGTGCAGGAGGCAACCAGTTGATGTGTCTCTCACATCAATCTCTCTCTCTCTCTCCACCCCCGCTTCTCTTCCACTCTCTCTGAAAAGCAGTGGAAAAAATATCCTCAGGTGAGAATTTAAACAAAAAGGATGCCTCATACATTTTTTAAACAGTAAAAAATCCTCAGTGGCTAGTAGGTATGCACTGTTTTTCAGTTTAGAAAGTGGTTTCTTCACACTTTATTTCATTTGATTCCCCAACAGGGTGTGGAGAGAAACCTTTAAAGTAGCCATCATTATGCATTAGGCAGGGCTTATCGATTACGGGCCTCGGAGGAACCCGGACTCTGAG
>PVJC01008035.1:0-49579 GCA_004026665.1 Murina feae | reverse complement strand
ACCATACACTCCTCTGTAGCTTTACTCTCAGTCTAGAGATCAGACACTCCTAATTTGTGCCCCTATAGGACCCCAAATCTTATCTACTGACCCTTATCACTCTTTTAAGTTTTTACTTGTCTTCTCTGCTAGGCAGAGTTCTGTCTACACTGTCATGTTCCACGTAACGATTTGGTCAAGAATGGACTGCATATATGACGGTGATATACCACAGCCTAGGTGTGTATAGGCTACAACATCTAGATTTGAGTAAGTACATTCTATGATGTTCACACAATGAATTGGCCTAATGACACATCCCAGAATACCCAATGTTAAGTGGTCCATGACTACCTATCTTGGTCATGGCTTTATATCTCTAGCATCCAGTTTAGTACTTGGCATACAGTAGTCTCAGTAATAGTTCCTGAAGGAATGAATGAATAATGCAATCAAAAGGAGCAACGTTGCTTACAGTCATCTTTGATGCAGAATTTCTGCCAGTTGATGGTTCGCTGGGCAGCAATCTCTGCACAGGCTTTCAGGTGCTCCATCTGAAATGGAAACCAATCACCAAAAATGAGTAACCTCACCAAGCAGCCGACCCGGCACCACACTTGCTGCCTTGAGGGGTCATCATCCTAGTTTTGGATGCAAACAGAACACGGCCCTCTGTACAAAGTTAATCCGGTGCGCTGGTGAACTGGGACCAAGGCCCCCACACAAGGCCCTTGCCACGCCTCCTAAGTTCAACTCCCCACCACACAATGGCCCTTTGTTTCAGGCACCCTTGAGACTGCTTAATAATGCAGCAGGAGAGATGATTTCCCATGACTCGGAAAACCACAAAAGTTTACTTTTTTCTTACTAAAAGCACAACAGTAAGCACATTAGATTAGGAGTCGTTAATACTGAAGTTGTGTCTTCTAGATGCTCCTATGCAAAATATTCAATTTACTCCCCAAAGTCCAAACAATTTATCTTCAGGCAATAAGACATCATTTCTTTAGCATTAAAGGGCAAAAATCAGAAATGTACAAATTTCAAGGTGATCCTGTCCATGACATGAGTAAATAACAGAGGTAAAAAAATCCAAGTCACCCCTCCTCATAACAGATGAACCACAGCCAGGTAGGGGAGGGAATGTAAGGGGAAAATCTCAGACCCTAAAGCCAACTACACGTGGTGGTGTAGCACCTAGTCAGTTATTACAGATTTCCCTGATCCCAACCCTGACCAGGATGTTCTCTAAATGTCTAAAAGCCCTGCCTACAACTCTACCCTTCCCACCCGTCCACTTCCACCTCCTCTTACCAGGCTGATGAGTGTGTCGTATTGCAAGGCAGAGCCTGAGCTGGCTGTCACCACACTTGCCCGGAGGAATATCCCTTGTTCCTCTAGCAGCTTCTTGATTCCACGCACGTGGGAGTCCAAGGTGTGTAAATCCCGGAGCTGGCGGTACTTGTCCTTTGATCCACAGATGAAGAGCAGAAGTTTGCGGACTTGCCGGCGCACAAATGGCGTCTGCTGGATCATCAGGTACTTGAGGGGGGGAAACAACAGTCAATGATTCCGGAACTATATATCTGTACCAGCTTCAGCTCCCTGGCTTTCCATGAGCTGTTATTGAAGACTGGTGATAGCCCTGGCCAGTTTGACCCAGTGGATAGAGTGTCGGCCCCTCAGACTTGGGTTTGATTCCAGTCAAGGGCACATTCCTCGGTTGCAAGTGCATGCAATCAATCGATGTCTCTCTCACATCGATGTTTCTCTCTGCCCCTCTCCTTCCCTTTCACTCGCTCTAAAAATCAATGGAAAAATGTCCTCAGGTGAAGATTAACAAAAAAATAGATAAAATATAGCAATTCTTTTTTAAAAAGGTAAAAATAAAAACTGGTAAGGGCCCTGGCTGGTGTGACCCAATGGACAGAGCGTTGACTCACACACCGAAGGGTCTTGGGTTCAATTCCCTATCAAGGACATATACCTGGGTTGCAGGTTCTCCTGCCCTAGTCAGAGCACATGTGGGAAGCAACTAATCAATGTTTCTCTCTTTCTCTCACCTTTCCATTCTCTCTAAAAATCAATGGGAAAAATATCCTCCAGTGAGAATTAACAGAAAAAAACCTGGTGATGCCCTAACCGGTTTAGCTCAGTGGACAGAGCGTCGGCCTGCAGACTGAAAGGTCCCAGGTTCGATTCCAGTCATGAGCATGTATCGTGGTTGTGGGCACATCCCCAGTGGGAGGTGTGCAGGAGGCAGCTGATTGATGCTTCTCTCTCATCGATGTTTCTAACTCTCTATCTCTCTCCTTTCCTCTCTGTAAAAAAATCAATAACACATATATTTTTTTAAAAAAAACACAAAAAACTGGTGAGAAACACAAACCAAACTATTTTCTTGTGGCCAAGCTAGCCTCTGGTGAACTTTAGAATTCCCCACAGGGTCCAGGAGAAAGACACAGAAAGAAAGAAATCAAAAAGGGAAATATAGCAATATTACTGCTCCCCTTCTCAGAATACTTAGGAATCTATAGGGAAGCTGGCCTCCACTCTGGCCCTCTGAGTGAAAATATAAGGGAAAAAACATTCAGAATCTCCCAGGTGAAAGAGATGGGGAAAGAGGTGAGGTTGTTACATATATACATCTTGAAATGGATTATTCATCCTAGAGTTAATCTCATGATTGCTGTGGTTAATTATCATGTCTCTCAGCTGGCTCCAATCTCACCCCATAATACCCTGCTGCTCTGCAATGTCCAGTCCAGAATTATGCTAACTGCATTGTTTCTTTGCAATTGGCTTCCTCTTACGTTCTGCCAATAGGGAGCACTAGAGGGACACTGGAAAGCAGGAGGAAAAGAAGGCACTTGCTTCTTCCTGTTTGCCTTCTTATCCTAGCAACAGCCCCTCACCTGGGCCTCTGTTATTTCTTTAGTATCAAGGGCAAACCAAATGCTCATCACCAGCCTCTTTCAGTACTTCCAGAATCAACCACAACACTCGCCCTCTCCTCAGAGCTCCTAAGGTACCAGCAGCTGCACCCTCCTTAGATCCACCGGGCTTCCCTCTTCACACACAAGGATGCTGGTAGCTCTGCTTGCAGTTACTATCTCTGTGTATCTCAGCATTCCCTTTCAATCTTTTTGCTATTTCAATGGCCATTTTTAACCAGTTCCCGATATTAAAATCTGTTAATTTAACTAGTATACGTTCTGTTTTCCAGACAAAGTCCAAAGTATTAAACCTGCCCACTATCGTTGTGTGGGGCAAGTTAAATGAACAGATCAGAAACTAAAGTGGACAGTTTGCTTTGATGCACATCTCCCAGTTTCACCACATACAGGATAAGGCACAAGTAGGTTTACAGTAGTTTGTATGGAAAATAACACAATAACGAATAAATAATAATACAAGAAAATCTGTTTTGCATACTCACACCCTGTATCTACAGGATAGGGGTGAGACCTAGGGGAAGCACTATGAGAGTTAGGGTCCACAAAGACAGTTACAGCTGATATGTCCTCTTCTTCACTGGCACCACCCCCTTCACTTACCTCTGAGAGAAAGTAAAACCAGGAATGATCAAAGACAGGAGGTGGGATTCGAGAACTGGTGTCCGCGATCTTCTTTATTTGGTACGGAAGCCTCAGTACCATCTCTGTTAGAAGCTGAGTATAGGCCTCAAACACATCAGCAGCATGGCCCTGGGAGAAGAAGAGTTGTGTGAGAACCTATGATTGGCAATTTCCATGACCACACTTAAGGAAAAGGCTGGCTTACTGCTCATTAGACATACCTTATGCTAGAGCTGGTCAATGGCTCCTTTTGAAGCCAGAGCCATCATGGCTTATAGTTTAGGTTACAAACCAAACAAGGCCCCAGGCTTCTGGGCAATTTCATTACATGCAAAGGTTGCAGTGGAGATAGATCTCACTGTTCTTTTTTTTAAAGTTCACTCTGTGGTTTTTGACACTGGATTGATTGTATTCTATTTACACAAAACCCAGAATTAGAAAATACTGAAAAAGCAGTAGCAGGAAAAGATCTGACTTTCTATGAGAGATGTATTCCATTCCCTAGAACTAAAACTTCCATAATAACAAGAAATATTCAAATAAGCCAAGGGGGCCAGGATCACTAAACTCGGGCGAAATCCCGAGTAAGAAACACAGCTAGTCCAACCCACTTAGCTCCACCATATGGACTCAGCGGAAAAGAAATGGTAACAATGAACACTTATGAAGCACGGGTATGTGAGGCACTGTGCTTGCAAACATCATCTAACTCGATGCTCACGGCAACCCTAATAAAGCAGACACTGTGTACCCTCGTTTCCAAGTATCAAGGCTTACTAAGGTTAGACAGAACTTCTCCAAGCCTCTCAGCTAGTAAGTGAGAACAACTGTTCCCAGTTCACCTGATCAGAAGCCCATCTTCTAAACTAGCATGTTAAAAGACCTCTAATGACAGCATGTGACACACACATGAGAACGTAACCCGCCACTGACATGACCTTGTACTGTCTCATCTTTTTCTAAGGAGCTTAATGTGAAAGAGCCATGACTGATATCATTCAATTCCTCAGGTTTACAAAGTGGCAGGACTCAGGATCCCAACAGAAGGGCATTTATTAAATCACACCAAGAGCTGCAGGGAGCCCACCACAGACTGCAGACTCCCTCCTGCAGCTCCTCGCCCCTGTCCTTCACTCTCCTCACTGAGTGTGCTCTGGATGAGGCACAGGAGCAGCTTTGTCCAGGGAAAGCCCTCACCTTCACATACTGGCGGAGGAAAAAAGGGCTCATGTCAGGTGGGGAGGAAGTAGTATGTGGTTTCAGCAACTGGCTGGCAGCCACGGGCTCCTCATCATTCTGTTGGCTCTTCCAATACTCCAGCAGGGATTTGAGCACGTGCAGGCAGTAGTCCACAGCCCCAGAGCTCAGCAGGGCTGCTGCGGTGGCACTGGAGATGAGGGAGGATGACTGGAAGGGAGAATGTAAGAATGGCTTGTAAATGCTGCTGGGTGTTGGAGAGAGGAAACACACTCATGGTAGAGCTAATTGTCATGGAAGTGAGTTGGTTGATCTCTTAAAAGTTTCCCACTAGTTCAAAATTTCCCCAATTCCTTTGAATAATAGCATGGTAAGAGAAAAGAAACAAACACCAGTTCTCAACTCTAATCTCCCTACACACACATGCCAGAAGCCAAAAAGCAAGGACTAGATAACTTTTCCACCTGGAGGGCATGGTTTTCTCTTTTTCTTTGGGCAACTAGAAAGCAAAGACCATTTCAAGGAGAGAAAACTTTCCATTATAGGCACTTTTGGGCAACTCCACCCTCCTAATAGCGGCTCTTCTCATAGAACCAGCTTCCAAAGGAGATGGGGTAAACGATCACTGAATAAAAAGTAGGAGAAAAGCTACTGTAAATAAAACCATTAGGAGAGCCTTGCAAATCCCAGCAAACCCCACAGCTCATAAGCTCATTAAGATTCGGATGCAGTTCAGCCTCCACTTCTACCTTCTCTGCTTTGTGTTAATCTCCTTTCCACCGCCCACACACTGCTTTCTCTCTGCTTTATTCCCATACCTTATAGCAACATACAGTGGGGAATCCTCTTAGCCACTCCGTGCCTTGTAGAAGAGTCCCCTGCCTTTTAATAATGAAAATTCCAAACGCTTTAACCCCTCCAATGGAGGGATTGTTGCAAAGAGCAGCACTTGGAAGGGGTTTTGAAAAAGGTGGAGGCTCTGTTCTTGAAGAGATGACAGCTTAGAATCTAACTCCTCTCAAGCAACAATGGCCTTATTCTGACTATCACGCCTCTAACCTTTGCCCTCAGCCCTAGTACCAACCAGACAATCCCCTTACCTTTCCCCACACCCATAAGCTTAAAGCAAAAATACCTCACATATGGAAGATTTGGATCCAGATTTGGTCCGGGACATGAAGACACTCAGGAGTCTCATTACTACCAGATGGACTTCATTCAGGGCACTGCGCTCATTCTTCTTGGAGACATCCTACAGGCAGAGACAGAGCCCAGAAGCTCAGGCTCACGTTTAAGCTTGGGGCATCCTCTGAACAAGACTCCCCCCAGCCTATCAATTCTAAATATGCCTCCGATGGAATCAGAGACAAAGCAAGCTCATGTACCCACGGACTACACTTCAACCACCAAAAGCCAGATACACTCAGGAAGCCATATGAAGACAGAAACAACTCATTCACTGTTTTCACCTCATAGAACCATAGGGGTAGGGACTTCATCTTGTTCCTTATTTATGCTCAGATCCAAAAATATGCCTGGGCCAAAGTAGGCAGTGAAAACATTTTTGTGGAATCAACAGAACTAGAGGCCTCAATGGATAGTCACCCCTGAAAATAGGGGAAATTCTCTAAGAGAAGAAAAAAAACTGAGAACTGATCTTAGCTGAGCCCTATTTTTAACCCACTGTGACTCAAAAGTTTACCTTTTTGTCCATGCTCAGTTCAGCAATAAGTTGGGAGAGCAGATTGTCTAGGGCCCCCTTGTCTTTCTCATCTTCTCCATCCAGGTCTGCAGTGAGCATCAGAATGACCTAGAAGTCGAAGAGAGAAAACGTGAAAGCCACTTGCCTAGAAAACAACTAGAACACAAGGTGTTTCAGAAGAAATCCCAATCTTCCTGATTTCCCTGTCAATCATAAGCTGTGAAAAGTAATCTGCGGAAAGTTTCTAAATCCCAAGTTATCCAAAATTTATGCATCCAGAGTCAGAAGAGTCAAATGTTGGTATTTGGCATCACAGAAAATGTTTTGCATAAAGTTTGTAAAACTAAATGACTAACCTATTTTATGTTCAACCAAATTGGGTTGAGAGAGGGCACTGTGCTACTAAGAATTAAAGAACACTTTTGCCCAAAAATAAGACAGCCAGTGAGAGAATAGCTAACGCAAGACCATACTCTAATACACTAATATTAATGAAGAGTCATTACAGACTAAGAATCGCTGGAGCAGACTTTTGCTCTTGGCTCTGTTAACTAGCTGGATGACTGTGAACATTTAAAAAAATAATCTAATACCTGGACTTCTCATCCAAAAAATGAAGGGCTATAAATTGAATTCCATTGTTTAATACCAATGCCTTGAGATGGCAGCATGCTTAAGGATGGCCCAACTATAATGTGATAGATCTAGCAAACTGAGGGATGGATACCTGCATGTATGGGATGGCCCGGACACCTCCAACATTTCTTAACTGGGGCAAGGTTTGCAGTAGTCTCTCCAACAGCATCAGACGGACCATGTGCAGCCTAAAAGACCAAGGAAAATATATGAAACCTGAGCTAATATACAACAACTTACTAGCTGAATATAGTTCTTTCCTCTTGTTCCCAAGGTAAACAAGGCACCTACGGCTCAGGAACAATCTTAACATTAATAAACTAGGGGCCAAGTGCACAAAAATTTGTGCACTCGGGGGGTCCCTCGGCCCAGCCTGTGCCCTCTCGCAGTCTGGGACCCCTCTGGGGATGTCCACCTGCTGGTGTGCCTGGCCAGCCTGGGTGAGGGGCTGATGGCTGTTTGCAGGCTGGCCAAGCCCCCCAGTGTGGACCCTCACCCCATTAGGGTGTGGCAAGCCTGGGTGACTGGCTGAGGGCCGTTTTCAGGCTGCCCACAGCCCCTTCAGGTTTTCGGTCCCTACTAGGGTGGCTGGGCAGCCTGGGTGAGGAGCTGAGGGCCGTTTTCAGGCTGCCCAGTCCCTTCAGGGTTTGAGTCCCTACTTGGGGTACCTGGCCAGCCTGGGTGAGGGACTGAGGGCCGTTTTCAGGCTTTCAGGCTGCCTACAGCTCCTATTGACCCAAGGTCCCAGCGAGGCTGGCTGGAATCAGGTTTCTGGGGTTGATTTATCTTCTATAATTGAAACACTGTTGCTTTGAGCCAAGGCCTAGGCAGGTAAGGAAGCCTCCTGTTTGTTTCAGCTCCGTGGCTTCTATAATTGAAACATTGTTATCGTGAGCAGAGGCCCAGCCAGCCTAGGCAGGCAGTTGCAACAGAAGCCTGCTATTTACTCTAGCTCCGTGGCTGCTGGCCGCCATCTTGGCTGGGTTAATTTGCATACAGCCGCTCTGAGTGGCTGGTGGGCGTGGCTTGGCTGGTGGGCGTGGCTTAGGCATCCCAGAGAGATGGTTAATTTGCATATTACTCTTTTATTAGATTAGATACCTATTTATTAACCAGCAACATAGGAGAAATCTCTCTTAAAAGAGAGCAAAACTATTGCAAAATACTATCAATGATACTAAAAACCTACTACATGAAAGTATAAAATGTTTCTCAAGCAATCAAACCCTGGCCATTCTCAGTATCAAAATTTAAACCTTTAATAGTAAGCACTATGTTTTTTTCCAGCATATGGCCCTATTCTGCCTCCAGGCATTATTTTCCTGGCATTCTTTTACCTATAAATTCTGGATCATCCAGTTGCACAGTGACCCAACACTTTCGTTCTCATGCTTCCTCAAGTCCTTAGAAAGGCCCGTCACTGCTTTACCCTCTCCTTCAAACTTTGTCCATCATTTTTCCTCGTGAAAGTCAATTTTAACACCACCCTTCCCATACAGGACCCAGGAGTTTTCCCATATACTCATTTGGTCCCTACCTGGCCTTCTTCATCTGCAAATAAACAGCTAGATTTCCATACTCTGAGTGTGCTCCCTGGCCCTCTAGTGAGCACACAGATTCAAAAGAACCAATATGAAAATCAACTAATTAGGGTTTTGTTGACAAGTTGGTTGGCAGCCTAGCCTAACACACAATCTTACATAAATTTAAAAGTTCATTTTGCTGAATGAATTAATGGATTTGCTCTCACAGTAAATCATTGTTCATTTTTCTTACAAATCCTTGTTTATAAGAAACCATGTGCCTTATATATTTTTTAAGTGTGGTTTTCATATATCACATATTCTAGTAGGCAGTTATCCAGAATATTTTCAAAATAATAAAAGTCTGAATGGAAGTACAGTGTCTTATTTGAATAATGATTATCATTCTAAAAAGAACTCAAAGGAATGAGGCTAAATGTCCTTTAGAATTCTATAACACATAAAAGCCCAGACCTGCCTGCATTCATGAGTAATTAGGCAAGCTATGGGGGACTACAAATGAGTAAGAACTGATCAGGAATGGAAGAGGTACAAGTGAAGAAAACAGAGATAACAGCAACAGTTCAGCACTTTTAGGATAAAACATAAGCTTTGGAAAATATACATCTGAGTGAATACACACATGAAGGAAAAAGTCAACAAAATGAGCAGGTCTAGACCTGGACCTGAACCAAGATCATGCCAAATCATTGGCTTTTCAAACACTTATTATTCTTGAAACTTCACCAAAAAAGTAAACGCTACCAAAAATTACAATTTCCTTGTGACTTGAAAGTAAAAACAATTCAGTTACTTTATTATTTAAAAACAAGTCACCTTAATTATTTAATTAACTTATTCCTGGGGGAAAAGTTAACTTAAAATCACTTTAGAGACCTCCATGTCCAATACAGCTAGGTTACCTCAATTGACCATCCTGCTAAAACCTAAAAATCCTAAAAAGACATGACATCATTTTAGAAGCAATGATGAATTTCAAAACATTTCAAAGGACTGAAATCACATAGTATGTTCTGCAACCAGAGTAAATTAAACTACAAATAACAGAAAAATAATTAGAAAAATCCCCAAATGTTTGGAAATATCTGGACCCAGAGAGTAAATTACAACAGAATTTTAGAAAACATTTACCTGAACAGCAATGGAAACAGAACATAGCAAAATATGTGGGCTCCAGCAAAAACAATGTTTAAAGGAATTTTAGAGAGAAATACATAGCTTCAAATATGTATTTAAAAACAAAGATTTTAGCCCTACCGGTTTGACTCAGTGGATAGAGCGTTGGCCTGTGGACTGAAGGGTCCCTCCCAGGTTGGATTCTGGTCAAGGGCATGTACCTTGGTTGCGGGCACATCCCCAGTGGGAGGTGTGCAGGAGGCAGCTGATCGATGTTTCTCTCTCATCGATGTTTCTAACTCTCTATCCCTCTCCCTTCCTCTCTATAAAAAATCAATAAAATATATTTAAAAACAAAGATTTTAAGTCAATGACTTAAGCATTCATCTTATGAAGCTAGAAAAAAAACAAACAGAAAATTATACCTCCAAAAATAAGGTATTAAAAAAAGGAAGCAGAGAAAGAAAATGATAAAGAGTGAAAATAAAATAGAAAGCAGACTTACAACAGAGGGGCCGGGGGAGCCAAAAGTTGGTTCTTTATAAAATTGCAACCCCCAGCAAGACCACCTTATCTGAACTCATGGAATTAACCTAGAAATCACATTAAGCAAAAATAAAAAGATTGAGTACAAAGCCCCTTTATGTTAAGTTAAAAAAAACGAATTCCATCAAGATATCAGCAGTTAAACTGAGCCAGGTCATCTCCATGAGAGTTGTTGCAAGGGTCTGAGTGGAATGGGAGGGAACAATAAAGGAGACACTTGGATGTCCTCTGCAATGTCTCTGATGACTGACAGCTTCAGTGACCTGTTTTTCTGATAAAAATCACTCAGTTCAAAGTACTGATCTTTTATTTCTACACTAATGTGTTAACTGTGGTCCTCAACAAATTTAACAATTACTATATCACAAGTGATTTCTTAGGGTTTTCTTCCTATTTCTCTAGTCACCTCTTGGTTAAGAATATATTCACTCCACCAATCTAGTACAAACACCACCAGAATGTCTTGAGGGAAACGGATTAGAATTTTTAGATTAATTTCAATTTGCCAAGAGTTCAACCACTAGTATTTTTTAGACATAAACATGCACTGACTGTCTTACTTCTCCATCTTATCTAATAAAAGTGTAATTTTGAAATTGACCGTTTCTTTGGGATGCCTAAGCCACGCCCACCAGCCAATCAGAGCGGCTCTATGCAAATTAACCCAGCCAAGATGGAGGCCGGCACTCACGGAGCTGAATAAACAGGCAGCTTCCATTGCAACAGGAGTAAAACTGTTCCCCGGCCGCTGGGTTTCTCCTGGCTCCAGGCAACAACATATTTGCAACACTGTCTCAATTATAGAAGCCTCGGGAGCTGAAGCAAACAGCAGTCCTGGCTGTGACTACTAAGGGCAACATTATCTCAATTATAGAAGCCTCGGAGTTGAAGCAGACAGGCAGCTTCATTACCTGCCTAGGCTCGGCTTAAAGGAACAGTATATCAATTACAGAAGATAGAAAAAACCCAGAAATATGCTTCCAGTCAGCCTTGCTGGGACACTGGGTCAGTGGGAGCTGTGGGCAGCCTAAAAGCCTAAAAACGCCCTTCAGCCTGTCACCCAGGCTGGCCACACCCCAATGGGGTGAGGGTCGCCACTGGGGGGCTTGGCCAGCCTGCAGACAGTCATCAGCCCCTCACCCAGGCTGGCCAGGTACCCAAGTAGGGGCCCAAAACCTGAAGGGACTGTGGGCAGCCTGAAAGTCTAAAAATGGCCCTCAGGCCTGCACCCAGGCTGGCCACAGCCCAATGGGGTGGAGGACCCCACTGGGGGGCTTGGCCAGCCTACAAACAGCCATCAGCCCCTCACCCAGGCTGGCCAGGTACCCCAGTAGGGACCCAAGTCTGGAAGGGACTGTGGGCAGCCTGATAACGCCCCTCAACTCCTCACCCAGGCTGGCCAGGTACCCCAGTAGGGACCCAAAACCTGAAGGGACTGTGGGCAGCCTGAAAACAGCCCTCAGGCTCGCACCCAGGCTGGCCACACCCCAATGAGGTGAGGGATCCCACTGGGGGGGTTGGCCAGCCTGCAGACAGCCATCAGTCCCTCACCCAGGTTGGCCAGGTATCCCAGTAGGGGCCCAAAACCTGAAGGGACTATGGGCAGCCTGAAAGCCTGCAAACGGCCCTCAGCCCCTCACCCAGGCTGGCCACACCCCCATAGGGTCAGGTGCCCACTGGGGGGGCTTGGCCAGCCTGCAAACAGCCATCAGCCCCTCACCCAGGCTGGCCAGGCACGCCAGCAGGTGGACATCCCCAGAGGGGTCCCAGACTACAAGAGGGCACAGGCCAGGATGAGGGACCCCCGAGTGCACAAATTTTTGTGCACCAGGCCCCTAGTTACATTATAAACATGCCGAGCAAGCAGCTATTTTTAGTGTATATTTATCATTGTTGAGCCGATAATAATGCCATTTATAAAGAGAATGCTACAAAATTAGTTTCATCTTGTTGATGAAACAAAGATTTGAGTGAGGAAGTTTATGTTTTTACTAGTGTTTTTATAACAACCACTTCTCAGCTACTTAGGAATATAGAGAAGCCTTAAGGGAAAAACTAATTTCTATGCTCTCTGCATTTAATTTGATAGAATTCTAATTAGGACAATGAAAACAGATCTAGAACACTTGCTAAGATTTTAAATTGCTTCATGAGTTTATTACTTTTATATTTCAAAAGAAATACACTGTTATCATCCACTCCACTCCCTGCAATGGATCCATCATCCTATTCCTAAAATATTTTCCCACAGGAAAGCCTCTTGACTGAGAATGACCAGGCCCTGACCTGTTGCTGGTGTGGACATCTCCTTCTCCTTCCCCTTCTCCTTCTCCCTCAGAGCCATCTCCTTCCTGATGTCCAGTGGTGGTGCTGATGGCACCAGTGCTTGAGCTGACACTTCCTGGTCCAGCTGGATGCCCCTCTGCTGTGGCATCACCGTAAGCACTGCTCCGGCCAGATACTGGAGGAAAATGAGTTAAAAGCACAAATCAACTCCCATAGCATGAAGGAATCCAACACATTCTGAAGTCAGCAATAGTTAGATGACAACTGGTAGCTTTGGAAAAATTTTCTTCGATGTGAAACTATTTAAGGATGAAATTCACAATTTTGACCCCATGGCACTATGCTAAATGACTCCCAAGACAGCCATGCATCCTTTTACAGAACACAATATGTATCTACAAAAAAATGATCTTAATCTCAGCTACTGATAAATTTCCACTTCACGTTCCAGAGAATATACAGATTTGGGAATCTAGACATTCTCAGCTACTCTTAATCTTCTCCACAAAAAAAATTTTCACATCTACAGACTGATTTATAAGATCAAATCAAAATGGCTTTGTCATGCTTCCTCATCCTAGAGTTCCATCCTATCAGTTAGAATTCTGTGAAGATGACCTATTATATTAACACATCAAGTCATTAACAATGCTGCCTAAAATATCTTCCCCAATCAGAAAGAGCAAAAACTAGAACAATGGACTTTAAGGTCGTACCAAAATTGTTTTAGATTAATCATGATTTGCACCCAACTTTTGTGGCTCAGTGGTTGAGCGTAAACCAGGAGGTCACAGTTCAATTCCCGGTCGGGGCACATGTCTGGGTTGCAGTTCCAGTAGGGGGTGTGCAGGAGGCAGCCGAACAGTGATTCTCTCTCATCATTGATATTTCTATCCCTCTCTCCTTCTCCTTTCCTCTCTCTGAAATCAATAAAAACATTTTTTTTCAAATCATGATTTGGAATTAGGTGTGCCATTGCTTTCTTCCACTAACAGATAATTAAAAACTGCCTATAAAATATTCCAATATTCACCTCACTGAGCTTAAGCTCTTATCACTGAACACGTGAAACTCCAGGGGTGAGGTCAAATAGATTTCATGAGACCCCAAACTTTCCCTCTGCTGAAACCAATCCCAGGACCCAGACAGGGATTCCCATTTTGTCCCCACCCTCTGCCCAGGGAGATCAGGACCCCAGCCACATTACCACTGTGCTCGCCAGCCACCGAGTCCACTGCACTTCCCCCACTCTCCGAGCCCACACTACCACCATGGTCAGCGGGAGAGGTCCGAAGGGTGGAACCATCAGTCGCTGCTGTGCTGCCCTCATCATCTGAGGCTGGAGCTGAGAGAGTAACGAGAGCTGTTACAGGTAAAAACCCCTCCTTGGAGCAAAAGCATCAAACCACATAGTGCAGAAAACACAATGCAGTTCATCTGTCCTGTCGCCAAAGAAAAGAGGGAAAGGTTTGCTTTGCTGGTTAATAACTAACAGGAACAAACACTGCACATGGTACATTGCAAAGAGTACTGAGACAGAAGTGGAAACCCAGTTCACTGAGCATTTGCTTCGATGCTGCATCACAGTGCAAACAGAACAGTGCAGAGATTCTGTGAGAATCTGTGACAGGAACACTCGGTTTTCTAGCTATAATGCTTCAGTCACCACTATGGAGGTGTTACCGACTCCTCCGAAGATCAGAAGCACAGGACTCTGAATTTTAATGAGATTTGTTTTGTAATCAGTGCTCATATGAGGAAAACACTATGTGAGATCTTGAATCTCAGCCCTGCTTGTTTTTCTTTCTGATCAGGTGGTCAAGGCGGGGCTCACTGGGAAATTTCACACCTCCTAATCATCCTCATCAGGTGCTAACAATGAAGCAAGGAAATTCCCCAGAGACAGCCACAGCATCCAGGATCAGGGCTGAGCTGAGACAGGAGGAAAATGCTGGATGAGGTACATGGAGGAGGGAAGCCAAGACAGCCACAAGCATAGTAGGAATGTGGTACAGCACAACAGCAACCTCCAAGCCTGAAATGACAGCAACTAAAAGGACCAAGGAAACAAGGAAATCAACAAGCCATGGCAGCAGGTGAGGGGGAGCAGCCAGTTTATCTCTTTCATACCTACCGTATTTTCCGGTGTATAAGACGGCTGGGCATATAAGACAACCCCCAACTTTTGAGAAGATTTTCCTGGGTTAAAAAGTCGTCTTATATGCCGGAAAATATGGTACCCAGGGTAAAACCTCCAAAAAGAAAAAAAACAAATATAGGAAAGCATCAGTCTGAAAAACTCCAAGTCAACCCTTAAATTAATCAGGGGTTGCTTTTCCAGTTGCTTGTTCAGATGTCCCACCCTCTTCTACTTTGGTCCTACTCTCTACTGAGGAATTTTTATTTTCTTATCACATAGGAGAGTTTGAAAGTGAAGGCAAAATTAAGTCTGAAGATTTCCTATGCATTTGAATTGTGCACAAAATCCCTACCTCCCGAGCACGCAGATCCATGATAGCTAGCCACTCTAACCTGCAGCTAACTCGGCTTCTTGCAGCTTCACTTTTATTTCCAAATGAAGAGAAAAAAGTTAAAAGGTATAATCTCTATTTCTTGTCTTTCTTTCTTTTAACGTTGTCTACAATGTCAGAATGCTGATGAAGAACCCTGAAAGCTGTCGATTAAGCCCTAAAGCTGATCAACCTGCAAGCTGCTCTCTTGTCTTTCCTCGGGGAATGAACTGAATGAAGCCAGACAGCATGCAAAGCCAGGAAGCGAAGCTATGAGCGCCCTTGAGGAACTGCATTGGTATGCCTTCCCCACTCCTATTTCCAAAGCAAAGGCAGAAGCAGGAAGTCCAGAATGGCCTGTCAAAGCAGCTGCCCCTTACGCTCTCACAGCATTGGAAACAAGGCCTGAGGGTCCTGGGGCCCTGAGCCATGCTCCTTGCTGTGGACAGTTACCTGATGCTGTGGTGTCAGAGAGGGTTCCTGCGTCCAGAGAGGAAGAGCTGGGTGCCTGGCCGGACAGCCCCAGGCTCTGCAGGCCCAGGGCACTGCTGCTGCTGCCTGGGAAACAAGTGGAGAGTGAGCATAACATCCCACCCAGACCCCATCCACAACGCTGCTTTGGCCACCTGCTGCCCTCAGGAGTCTAAACTCTCCAGCGTTAGACCCCTCTGGCCTAGAGGAAGTTAATCAAGAGCTATAGCTACCCAACCACCACGTTTCATTACAGAGATGGTGGAAGACTTTCTTTAGCTCAGGTAGGGAGGGCACAGGCTGGAGGAATCTAACAGATTTAGGAGGGATAATCCAACTAACAGAAACTATGAGATTGGCTCCCAAACTGAAAATGTTCCCACAATCCCTCTCACTCTCCACCTGTATCTCCAAACAGCTCTCACCCAGATCAACCTCTCCCCAAATCTGGGGACAAACTAAGTAAGTTGCACATCAGTAACTGCCAAACCCTCTTTCCTGTGCAAGGCAATAGGCTGCTGTACTCCTGGCATTGCCTCTACCTTGTTGGTCCTGCTGCAGGCTCAGGGCAATGGCCAGCTCAACCATGGTCTCATCATCTGCATCAGGCGGGATATCCAGCATGGGCGGGAAGCCCTCTGCGCCTGCCAACAGGGCCTCCAGGGGAGAAGGGTTGCCATTGTTGACATTTTCAGCGGTCTCCAACACCATGGACTCAGACTGCAGAGAGAAAGTGATGTCAGTGTCCCATGGTAAATGGTAGCTTTCGGAAGTCCACTGAATACTAACTAGTAAGAGCGGGAGAAGAGTTAGAGGCCCCATTCCCCTCTCCGACTTGACTCACCACCATCTCAAAATCTCCATGGTCCACCTCACTCTGTTCCTGGCTTTCCTGACGGATGTGACCACCATTTGGGATCCCTGATGACTGCATTTTCTCATCTGCATCATCATCATCATCATCATCCTTGTCTCCTGAGTCAAAGAAATCCCAGTCACCTGAAAGTACTTGAAGGTCTTTCCACCCTCAGCGTGGCATAAGGAGTCACAGAGCAAACAAAAACCCAGACAAGCTACCAGCTGGCACCTGTGCCTTAAACTCCAGCCTGTTCCAATGGCCGTGACAGCTTGCCCCACCTTAAGAAAAGACTTTTTCCAGCTGATGAAGGGGGAGTGAGGATTTCCACAAAGCAGAGAAATCTAAGACCAGCTCCCACCAACTCTCAGGAGGCCTTGGGCAAGACAAAGAAAGTAAATAATGTAATAATATCTGTTATCTGTCATGGCATCTTAGAGTGTTATTTTATTATTTTTTTCCAAAACTGGGTGAGATTTTCACCCTACACAATCATTATGAGAACAAGGATTGAAAAAATGTGAAATCATCAAACAGAGGCTGAGGACACCACTACAGGTCCTGCCCAACCAGCTCCTGTGTGAAAGGGGAGAGGCCTTCTAATAAGTTAGACTCTTTGCCTCCACTCGATGGCTGGGAAAACATGTGAATGTGGCCTTACTCTCTTGGAAACGTACTCTCTCTGCACTTTGGCTTCTCACCAAAGATGCACAGACTGTTGTCTAGCTCATCAGAAGTTTAGATAACACAAATGATATGCAAGGAAGGTGGAGGGTCACAGTCACAAGCATTCCTCCAGACCTGCACTGTACCACAGAGCAGCCACCAGCCACTGAGCGTTTAGAATGTGACTGGTCCAAACGGAGGTGTGACATTAGTATTTACTACACACTAGATTAAGACTGCACAAAAAATACTTTCCAAGGACGCAAAATATTTCACTAACAATTTACATCGACTACATGTTGAAATACTTTTATATATTAGACTAATTAGTAAGTTAATTTCAACATACTTCTTTTTACTCTTTATAATGAGGCATTCAGAAATTTACAATCATGTATGTGCCTTTCATTGGAAATTTACTTCTGGGGGAAACAAGTAACCAGCATGCTACATAATATAATGCTAATATTAAGATACTCTGAGAAATGCTTTACTAAAATGTTAAATGATATGCCCTCAACTTGTGTCCCAGTATATCATGAGGGAAATCTCCTGTGAAACACTGCAAGGCAAAAGGATACTACCCCCTGGGCAACAAAATGGATCCTTACTTAATGTACAGCTTTTATGCCAGGAAGTCTCCTTTTCCTAAAAAATAGCGGCTTTTTTTCCCCCTTTGGTCACTGTAAATTTATAGCTCTTTTGTTATTTTTGCTATGGCTTATGGGAAGCTTTCAGCCAAATATAAGATCTTCACTTAACAACTATACAGGACTCATGATGTGGGGGGTTTTTTTTGTATCCTTGGCTTGACTTTACTATTGTATCTTTATTTCCCCATGGCTTAGAGTTTCTTTGTTTTTATTCTACTTATTATATGCACTTTTATATGTCATCTTAAATTCTTTTTTGAGTAAGGTAGGGTAACAACAAAAGACACATAAACAAAAGGCTCCAGGATCTTGGTCAACACAGGCAGCGCATCCTCCCTCCTCCCACTTCTCACGACCCGTGAGCCTAAACCCAGACCTCGCATTACCCATTGGAGTGTTGCTTCGAGGGGAGGAGGGCAATGTCACATGTCTCCGCTTGTTCCTGGGCCTTAGGACTCGAATTAGAGCTTGTTTACAAGAGAAGCTCACGGCAGGATCCTGAGGTTGAAAGGAAACTGTCATTTTTAGATTTTATGTCATTCATGAGAAGACCTTCCGCCTCTCAGTGGCAACCCTCCTGAGCAAGTTTAGCAGCTAACCCATTTCCCGACCTGGCTATGTAAGACCCATTCACTACATTTTTTTTTTCTTAATATATTTTATTGATTTTTTACAGAGAGAAAGGGAGACGGATAGAGAGTTAGAAACATCGATGAGAGAGAAACATCGATCAGTTGCCTCCTACACACCTCCTACTGGGGATGTGCCCACAACCAAGGTACATGCCCTTGACCAGAATCAAACCTGGGACCTTTCAGTCCACAGGCCAACGCTCTATCCACTGAGCCAAACCAGTCAGGGCTCACTACATTCTTATATCTGTTCTGGTAGCCAACTGGCAGGTCATTTGCTCCTGAAGTCACTCTGGCTCTCTACAAATCGGTTTTGGCTTTTCATCAGATGATCAGGCTCATCTTAGCTCTGTGCTCAAATCAGCACTTCAAACACTTAAGCCTCTGTGACAGTCACTGGAGATAGATAGAGCTTGATGATGGTCTCTCATGTACTCATTTTAATACTTAACAATAACCAAGCAGCAATAACCAGGATATTCCTGGGGATCCAACTCTGAACAAGACTAAGTCCATCACCTCTTCAACCATTTTTTCCATGGAATAAGTAAACTCTTAAAGCTTTTATTGATATTCAGAGCTCCATTTCCCATCATCTCCTTTAAGCCTATTTTTATTTCATTAACTAGCAAACATACAGAAAGTGATTTTTTCAGACATTCTCAGGCTATGTGGTGTTTCAGTGATACGTACAGGACACAGTAGCATCTGCATGTAGATCTTGGACGCTGTATTAATACAGTCCAGCTCACACGTACAGTAGCCATGGATAATGTCTACCAGAGCATTGACAGTAGCTTCAACATGAGTTAGGCCTAAAGGGGATAAAAATATAACGGAAAAATGTGTAACTACCTGAGAGTCTAAGACAAAAGGAGAAATTCTTATCCCCACATAAAGGTCAAGAAAGATAACAAAATAATTAGCACAAATAGAGCAAAATAAAAAAAGTACACACACAGAAGTGTAGGCTGTTAGTATTCTCCTAATCTCTCAAACTGTCCTCAAAAACCTCATCAGATATCTTGCATCACAGAAATAAGTAATTGTCTACACTTTTGGATATCAAGATAGGGCAGAGAAGTGTGAAGAGATGAGCAGATTCGAACTGTTCCCTACTATCCCCAAATCTTAGGTGATAAGCATGACATTGACATGCCTTTTAGGTTTACTGCCCAAGAAACCTCCAAATATAAACAAACATTAGGGGTTGTTCTACTTTTGTAGATTGCTAGTCAGATCCTGGCTATTCACCTACACCCTGGATCATGTGAGAAGTTAGAAACCAAAGGCAGCGACAGCTCGGAAATAACATAATTCTCAAGGTTGATACTTAACTTTTACCCTTTGAATTGGCTTTGAATCAAGCTCTCAAAGATTTTTTAAACAATTATAAACACGACTAAGGACACACACACCTCCATGTGAAAAATTGACCCCGACATGAAGAGATAAAAGAAAACTCCACTTTCTTCCCCCTCCACTGCACTTCTGTTTTAGGAACAGTGTAATGATCTCACCGACTCCTACTTCCAAACCATTAGTTCTGAATAAATGGATGACTAAAGGCTAGGCGTTCCATCTGTTCAAAGACAGAACTTACATGAGGCTTTACTCTCTATCAAGACTCAAGTTTCCCTTTCAACATGGTACCTGGCAGGCAGGCAGGTGCCAAGAAGGCATTCTTGGGTTTGGATGCATGGAGTTTCCAGAAGTGGTTCACCAGCTGGGTGATGAAACTACAGCAATCTCCTTCCAACTGCTTCTGAGGCTCTCTCCCCTCCTCCACTCCTTCTAAGCAGGAGAAAGAAAATTATTAACGACTGTAAATGGGAGATGGAATTTAATTTGTTTGAAGGTGAACTCAGGTCAAGGAAGCTTGCCTGGGGAGGGAGTTTCATGTGGGGCCCCAATCAATATGCCAACTATCCCTAGATTCCAGCAGGCACATCTAGGAAGAAAACAGTCTGGGGAAGGAATAGCATAGAAACACTGTGTGTTAGAAGCAAGAAGAAGGGGAGCATTCAAGATCTTTACAGCAGATTCAGAGACCTCAGGTCCAACTGTTCAACTTATCAACTGGAGAGCCGTCTGAGATTTTCTAGAATGATTCCTAGACTATAATATTTGAAGGAGGAACAACATGATGACAGCATATGGGTGCATGAAAATAACAGAGAATTGTAAAGGCACCAATAAAATATATTTGATAAAGACAAAACAAGTTTGGTATCCAGACAAAATGAGAGAGGAGGAAACAGAATTGAGCACTAAGAAAGTCCATCACATGTATTAATAAGATACCGGCAAAAGAACAGCATAAAAGTAAAAGACATGACCCTATTACTTTAAAGCAACCAGGCCCAAGCTTCAATTTACCCTCAAGATCATAAGAGGTAGTGACAGATTATATCAATGCCCACAGCAGTAAATAAACCCAAGGATAATACAAGAAGTAAGCACTGGAAAGAGTACTATTTACTTAAAAATGGTACAATCTTAATGTCACAAACCCTCCATAAGGTATAAAGATGAGAGCAAAATCCCTGGTTCAGTCAGAGGCCAGTGAGAACAATACAAGGGTGAAAGGGTGTGTAGAAGGTGTAGTAAGCAGATTTCAGGACCATGGCCATACAGGCTCAGTTCACCTGTTTCCATCTGGGGCAGCTTTGACTCCGTAAAGTGGACAAGGTTGTTAGGGCGCATGATGGCAATGGAGCGAGCTGTGATCACCAGCCTCTGGAAGACCTCAGGGTCCAAGTCCTTGCCTTCTTTGCTAGATGTGTTGAGACACTGCACAGCTTTGCTCAGCAAGGCCTGATCCTATAATGGAAGGATCACAGAGGATAAATCACAAGCAAGGTGTGGTACTATGGCAAAGAGCAGAGGAGAACTGGCAGATCATCAGGATGGCTACCTCCTCTCAAGAGAACAGGGTAATTACCACTAGTTAATGGTAAAAAATCTTCAAAGTTAAACTTTTTAATACATAAAATATTAAAGGTACTAAAAAAGGAAATCAAGTCACAAAATCATTACCAAAGTAGGATGGGGAAGAAAATCAGAAACCACCCAATTCTCCAGAACTGCAGCATCCCACATCTCTTTCCACAGTAAAAGGATCATTCTTCTGCAAGTTCATACCACCCAAAGGCTGTTTCCACAACTGCCTTCACTTGAGCGGTGCAGCAGGATAAACTCACATTTCTCAGTGCTCTGGGTTGGAGGCAGAAAAATTAACCACAGCATCTGGGCTGCTGGCTTTTCCATCTGTGAAAACTGACCCAACTTCCTGCCTTCGGCCCCCCTTACTTTCACAGGTGAGACCCTCTTTCCCCAGGTTCTCCCTCAGCCACTCTCCAACAACCACTCGACGATTTCCTCACAAGCAAGCACACTGATAGGCTGGTACCACAACTGGCGGAGGGAAACCCAGCAGCCCTGATCTCCCAAGCGAGTCCCCTTCTTTACTCTCTTCCAGCCAGAGACGCACATTCAAAGGTCCCTCCCTCCTCTTTCTTAACTCTTGCTGGTCCTATTAGAGTGACAGAAAAAACAAATGCAAACCAGTAGCCCACTGTCGGCTTGTCCTCGGTTTCCAAGAATACCCATTAAGTTCTCAGGGGACATTTGAGGCTATGTGGGTCTCATGTCAATGCTATCCCTCCCCACCGTACTTCACTATGCCCTTACTGTACATATCAAAGTCAACATACTTGATTCCCTGTCAGTAGCCCCAACTCCCACCTCCACGGAAGGCATCCCAAGGGGGAACGATTACCTTGTGGCTGTGATAGGCCGAGCGGCTGGTGTGCAGGCTGGCCAGAAGGCTCTTGGACTGCTGCTGGACACTGGCAGGTGCTGGCAGGGACAGCAGCAACGTGGCCAGCTCCTGAGCTGCATTCTTGTTTCTCTCCTGATGTGAAAGATAGGAGGAGGTACCACTGAGCCTACCATATCCATGTGGAATGCACTGTCCATACCCTGCCTCCTTTTCCTCCCTTCTAGACCCCCAGGGCAAGGTGAGCTCCATGGACTACAAAAAGCCAAACAAGGAATTTCAGAAATTATAATCCTCTCACAATACAGGTGTAGAAATGGAGTCCAAGCTCATAACTCCAGAACAGTGTTCTTTTACCAGTAGGACAGAAGGCCTAAGTGCAAGATTTCTCTAGCGCTTCTCGGCAAATCAAGATTAAGCTATGTCGCTTAGCTGGGAGGCCCTAGGGCTTCTGACGATTCCACTGACTTCTTGCCCCTCCAGAAAGCTCCCGTGAACTTTGAAAAAGTAACTTGCCTTTTCGATGATTGGGCCAACAGCAAAGCAGCTTTCCAGAGCTTCTAAAGAACTCACAACCAGCCTAGGGAGACAGAAAAGCTGGCTTGAGTACAACAACCTTCTCTCTGCCCTGTGCTTTAGCCCGCGCAAACTCTAGTCATGAGGACCTGGGGGACAGCTAATGAATGCCAAATATGAAATCAAAGCATAAGAAGACCTGCCACAGGCACCATGCATATCATCTCCTCATGTTACAGGCCAGAAGAAACCTGGCTCCTGCTTGGAGATCAACCTGAGGCCACGTTCATAATCCGTACCTCAAAGACAGGGCTTTTCTTCCTTCAAGAGGATAAATGTGTTTCCTTCTGCTGCCTGTGGCAGGGATCACTGAGATGAGCTTAACAGTCTGATGCAATGGGACCCAACGCTCAGGTGCCCACAGTTCACAGGCAGAGGAATACATACACAAGGGGAAAGGTTAAAGCCATCTTCTTATACGAGGAAGGTTAGTTTATAGTTTACTTACACCTCTTAGAAAATGCACAAAGGCACTTCCTATGAGTCCCTAAGTATGCAGAAGAGAGCAAACTGTATTTTCGGGAGCATGCCAACTGCCAACATTTAAAGGATACTACAAAGCACCTTTAGACACCTGAGCAATTTTCTCGTAGGAAAGAATAGGAAACCCAACTGTAACATGCTGCCCAGGGCCAGCTCCTGTGAGTTTAATGTGGCATAGTAAAAAGATCAACACTCGGAGGACCGACGCTCTGGAGAGAGGGAAAGGACTGAGAAGGCAGTTGGAAAGAAAGGTCGAGGGGTAGAGGAAGACAAAGAGCCAGGGAAGAGAGTCCAGGGGCATAAAACACAGTTGAACGGAAGAGCTCTCCAGTAGCTTTTCAGGTGGTAGGGCTTCTTGACTGTCCCACCACCCCTGGCCCCCCTTCTCATCCACTGTAGAGAGGGCGCAGGGAGGAATGGGGTCAGGAAAAGAGAAAGCCAACGAAGTCTGAAGCAGCCAACACCAAGTGCGCACGCATTCTCCACTTTCAGGCAGACAGCTTTGCAGCCATGCAACGACCAGAACAGAGAGAAGCAGGAGGACTCTTCCACAGAAGCAGATCCAATGCAAAGCCACACCATTGGGTTACGCTGCTCTCCGACACACACTCACTCGTGCAGAGAAAAGAAAGAGGGCATACTAACCGGTCCAGCTTGGTTAGGGACTCAGTTTCAGAACTTGGGGAAGAAGCAAAGAAAAAAAAAAAGGAAAAAAATGTGAAGCTCAGAGAAACCTGGAAACACATCCTAAGCAAACAATATAAGAATAGGGTAGGGGAAGAGAAAGAGAGAGAAGGGATAGGGGGAGGCTGCTGGTGGGAGGCAGTGATTCAAGCCAGGCTATTGTTCTGACTTACAATGTAAGAATCTCAACATCTTACATCATGAGTTACTTCATCTGCCATGGCAAACAGGTAGCTACCTAGTGCAAAGAAGCCAAGCACAGTACTTAAGGAGGCCTCTGGAGGGAGCCCAGGAGGCTCTAAACTCTGCCACAGACGCAGCAGCCAGCCTCTTACAGCAGTTCATTACCACATAAGTTGCTACTGTAGAGAAAGATAAGAAAATGATGAAATCAGAATAAGAGGGAAGATTTTCCCCCTATAATTTCTGTAAGACTGGATCCTAATCTACAACACTCACGTAAGCATCTTAGTCAGCAGCCTCTGGCTCTACCAAAGGGTACCTGAGCATTAAGAGAAGGCATAGAAGCCCTGGGAGAGACTGGGGTCAGATGGCTCTCAGCACACTTTCAGGCTTTGTCTGCACACTAAGAAGACAGCGAGTATCCGGAGTTGTGTGAAGACTTAAAAATCACAGGCTCCACCTGGGGCAGTTAAGAGACTGACTCTCTCAAGACACAGGTTCTGCAGGGAGAGTGACAAATGGTGATACTGGAACCATCCCCTCTAGTGCTGGTACCTCTCCAGAACAGTTCCACTGGTTGTGGTGGGGGCAGCTGAGTCGCTCTCTCCAGTGCCATTGCTCTGGTTCAGGTTTGAAGGACAGATGTTGTTGACAGAGGCAGAAGGGAATTCTTCCGGGGGCTCATCTGGCCAGCCAAACTGCTCCTTAGTCTTGCCATAAATTTTTACAGCATCGATCATGGTGACACCTGCTGGATCCACTGAAGCCCCAACTGTAATAAGCAAGAGAAATTATTAAGAAGCACATTCTCTGAAGGGCTAACACCACCAACTTCAAAGCAAAGACCAGATTAAGTTTGAGCAAAGTAGCAAATTACATGCATTTTTAGTCATAGAACTTGATCTCCTGCAACTTCAGCAGCACGTTTATCTGCACAGATATTAAAGACATGAAGAAAACACAATCAAAGCCTATGAGGTCTACTATTTGGAAGAAGAGTCACTGGCCATCACTGTAGGGATCAGACCCTCTGCGTTATCAGGGCACTGCATCGCCAACCCTTGCCCAGGGAACTCTGAGCACTCCCTTTGTTCAAAACACAGATCCTCATCATCCATACAAACAGCATCAGACAGGTGGCCAGTAGGCGCTAGAGAAAGATGCCAGCCTTATGCAAGACTCAGGATTTATATTCAGGGTTTCAAGTTTTAGCACAATAGCACGGCAAGGCAAGGCATTGTCAAACACCTCAGTGCTGTGGACCTATGGCTGTCTGTGCTTTAAGAAAGCCTTGTGATTTCATGTGCTAATCTTGCCTCCTCTCTGCATAAATACGCAGGCAGCCCCATCAGCAAGGCTGACGCAAGCCTATAGACATGGAACTGAAGCAGATTTTGACCCTATCTCCACCCCTCCCATTCTCAAGTATATCCCTTTCCTGTCACCTTGCTTCCTTCATATCTCAAATGAAGCTCAGAGTTTCGTGACAGTAGAGACCACAGAAGTATCAGCAGAATAGAAGGTCCCCAAATATTCAAGAGCCACAGAAAAGTGGCCCCCAAGTCAGCATCACAGTGGGAAGGACACAGTCTGTGCCAGGGGCTGGTGACTCACTGAAGAGGTTCAGTTTCTTATCAGCCTGCAAGGCCTCTTCTCTGGTGAAGGGGAAGTCGAACCAGCGGGAGCGACTCAGGTTAAGCTGCATAGTTCTGCCAAAGATCTCGATATACGATGGAGCCCGTTCGATTGCCTGGGTTCCAATCTGGATCCGCATGCCCGTCATCACCATTGTGCTGTTGTTGTTACTAATCTCAATGGTGAAGCCGCCGGGCTGCAGGAAAGAAAGGCCCACGTCAGAGAACGAATACAGTTCTTAAGGGCAGACCTGTAAACCTTCCTCTGACAGTGTCTCAATGTGTGGTCCCCAACAAGACCTTTATCCTTTTAAGTCTCCAGTAGTAATTACCTTCCTTCCAAAGCCAGGCAAATTGAGACAGGGAGCAGGCTCTCCTCAATTTCAGGCTTCCTTCCCCCTCACAGTTACCACCCGCCTGCCCTGTGCACAGCAAACCTGCTGGTAACGTTGTACAGAAGCCCTTCTGCATGGGGTGAGAACAAATATGCACCCCAGGGCCCATTAACTAGTGTCCAGGGTCAGTGGCTGTGCGTGTGTACTTTCCACTTGCATTCTAAAGAGATGTGCTCTCCAACAGCACTGTTTGAGACGGAACCCAGCCTGACCCAGTCCTCACCTTGGTGTTAGCCACATACATGCCAGTGGAATTCAGCCGGTGCTTTATCTGTTGTGCATTGTAGACCTGCAGAAGGTCATTACCACCAAACTCCACATCTGTCAGCTGCTGGTTGTGTTCAAAGAAGTCAATGGGGAAGGTCACCTGGCTGGACGTGCGGGTTGCTGTGGAGAGCAGCACAGATTGCCAGAGAGCATCGGTAAGTGTAGCCTCTCCCACCTGTGCACCCACTCCACAGATCACACCCTCCCAGCTGAGCCCACACACACATGCCCCAAGTTTTCCAGACAAACTCTGGATTATAATGTTTGCATCAGTATGATGCCTACATGTGGTTAGCTGTAGCACAGTTATTATCCCTATAATCACAATATCACCAAGCAGGACAAAGAAATCTGGCACTAGTGCTGCATATAGTTAATAACAATAGGTCCTCTCATAACTAGTTTGTTTAAAGTAAGTAGAACTATTTCTTACTGGAGGATGAGCTGTAGCACACTCTCACAGACTGGGACGAATTTCAAGTAAAGGGAGGACCTCACAATGTCTGTGCTTAGCCAGACTCACTCACTCCGACAGTCAAGCTTTCATTCCCTGAAGAGTCCTCCGCCAGTCAGGAGCAGGGTCCCAGCTCAGAGACCAGGAAGGGCTCTTCACCACCCACTGAGAAATCACCCAGCAACCGAAGAACCTACTCCTCAGTCAGCTCTTGCACTTCCCACCAGACAAGCTATTTTCCCTGAACTCAGAGAAAAATCTCTTAAACAAGGTCCAAAAAATAATTCTTTACTGGGCCCCTGAGGATGGATGACCCTAAGTGGAGAGCTAATGGGTGCTTCTCATTAGCACAATGTGTCTCTAAAAGCCACACAGAGCATTGGTGGCCTCAGGAAACGAGTCTATTTTTGGATATTAGCTAAGACATATCCCTACCTTTATAAAACATGGAAGTCAGACAGTCACCAATTCTTCAGGGATACTTACAACAATTTACTCTACTCATCATCTAGAAGACTGCCATCCCATCCCCCCACCCCGCACCCCCAGCTTGAGGGGCCTTACTGATGGTGGCTGTCTTGCGCTTCCGGACAGGCTTCATTATGCTGATGACACTGCTGGGCTGCAGGGATGGCTGAAGCCAGTAGGAGGTGTTCTCCACGTTGGCCATGTAAATGCGCAGGCTGCCATCCTCACACAGCAAGATCATGGTTGTCCGCTGCTGCTCGTTGCAGGCCGTGTGCCTAATGGCGACCATGTCTTGGATCTAGGACAAAGGAGGGTGTCAGTTCCCACACCTACAGATCAGAACCTGAGAGACAGAGGCAGAAAAGCAGCTGGTTTCACAGTCAGTTGTGGGGCTGCAGAAGGATGGCACAGGCGTCAAGGAAAGAAACGGATCCCAATTCTTTTATCGGCTCCATAGAAAGAGGTGGGAAAGTAGACTACACAATATAAAACTAGAGCAGGTTCACGCAATTCAAGTGATGGGATAATGTGGCACTGACCTTTGCTTTAGCAGGAAGAGTCTTTATTTCTTGAATGAGAAAAGTGTCTGGTTTCACCATAACTACCAGCGGCACACCTGTAGTTTGCTGGACACAACACACCAAGCCAGGGTGGTTCATCACCTCAGACCACTGGCAAAGGGCAGGAGATGTTTTACTGCCACCATTGGAACTGCAGACAACAAAAGTGGCCACGGTCAGGTGTCAATGTCCATCCACTAGAGCTGTCACTGAACTAAAGGACATCCTCACTAAACACTGGACTCTCAGAGCAAGTTATTTGTCCAGGAACTCAATTACCCATGAGTCTCATTTCTATTATGAGCCATGTATATACTCTCGTATGCCCCAGTGTGCCCCAGCAGGAGTCCTGGTTAGGACCTCCACTGCTGGGCTCCACTGACTGAGGGAATAGGTGACTCTATGTGCCTATGAGGTTGTCGCTACATAGGGCTATGGAGCTGCCTAAGGCTGATGACCCAATTGCCTATTAAGAAATCTCCAGTCCTACTCGGCTTGGCTCAGTGGATAGAGCATCGGACTGTGGATTGAAGGGTCCTGGGTTTGATTCTGGCCAAGGGTATGTACCTGGGTTGCAGGCTCCTCCCCAGCCTGGGCCCTGGTCAGGGCTCCTGCAGGAGGCAACCAAGCGACATGTCTCTCTCACATCCATATTTCTATCTTTCCCTCTCTCTCTAAAAATCAATGGAAAAATAGCCTTGGGTGAGGATTAAAAAAAAAAAGAAAAGAAGAGCCTCCAAGCACTTCAAGTTATGTGTGAATGACATCTATTTTATTTCATCCCACACCACGTAATTCACAAGACAGAGGCCAGAACATGCTACATCGGCTGTTCAATAGCAAATAAGACAGGGGAAAATCCTAAACCCCTTCCCCCTCCCTAAATAAAACAGCTACTACTTCACACACACCTCTATTATCTGAAAAGCTAATGGAACCTTGTAGCTCCCCAACCCCAACTATGCCCCCACTACCGGTACCATGTTCTACGACCAATGGGTCCCCCAAGAGGCAACTGAAAGGACATTATGACAACATGCACATCCAGGAGGAACTTCCCCTTCTCAGATCTCAGAAATCACATTAAAATCGCTTTGCTGCCTTGACTACAGCTTCTCCTTCTGAGTGACAGTGGCCCCACAAACTACCTCTTAGAGGTTAGTCTCCACGGTGGGGACAAACCATGCAGACAGCCCAACCTGCCAACACTGGATGCTGCTTGATTTTGAAGATACCTAGCAGGGAAAGGAGCTGTCTGATGGAGAAAAGTACGTTTCACTAAATGTGTAACAGACACAGTGCTTGGGAGGGAGGCAAGCCCTTCTATTGAATGTGGGCATTATGAAGCCAAACATGCAGGGCTCATTCCCACCTTTTGATGTTGATGGAGAAGAGCTGTAGCACCTCCAGAGACGTCCTGCTGATGGTGGCTGCAAAGGACTTGCCTTGACAATAGCTGAAGAACAGCATCTGCAACACGTGCGAGTAGTAGACAGACACGCCACCACCGGCCACCTGGCTGTTACTGTCCTGTCAGGACAAAGACACAACGTCTGCTTTAACTTCTCATGTTGCCTTGGGTACCAGCTTCCCGTTTTGCAAGTTATTACTGTTAAATCGAGATTATGAGCTTTCATAGTCTAAAACATGAGATCCTTGGGCTAAATTTTAAAAAGAACAAAGAAACTTCAAGATGAATTAATTTAGTCCTAAAGGACAAGAGTTTTTGCTATTAGGTAAAAAGTTAGAAGAAAAAAGAACAAGGACAGAGAGGTGCTAAGCTAATTAAATCGGGACTAGAAGGAAACAGTAACATTTGCTCTAACCTTCAGGTCCTCATGGTTGATTTCCAGAACATTAGTGACATAGAAAGGTCCCTGCTGGGCACTGCTGGCCTCTTCCATGAGCTGAGTGTAGATGTACCCAGCTGAAGACATTATAACAATGATGTTCTTTCCCTCCTCGTTAAAGAGGAAGGTCACATCTCGTATCTTTGAGCTTGGCAGGAGAAAGTAGAAGGTTGGACTCAAGGCATCAACAGACAGGTCATAAATCTGCAGAATGGAAGGAAGAAAGATGAAATCAGGGGGACCTATTGCAGCTCCACGCCCAAATCACCTTGGTAAATCCAAAGAGCTGCCATTGAAGCGCAAGTGTTAGGCACTGATGAATAAAGTACCTGTTACTCTCCCACAAGGAATGAGAAGGGGAGAGATACACATCAACAAATTCTGCAACAAGTACAGCTATAGCTGTGCACTTGGTATCCTGGGGTCAGAACTAGAGTCTATTTTACATTGCCTACACACAGAAAGCTCCTGCTTGGCAATGGAACAAAAGGCAACAAAATGTCAGGATTTTTTACTCTTTATTTCTGAGAGAAGTCAGCACACAATGGAGATCCGACATTCTGGACTTAAAAGCAAAACCATCCTAGGACCACATCATCAGAGCTGTTACTGTACCTTGACAAAGTCTGCGGTGACAATTGCTAACTCAGTCTGTGAACCAGGTAACCACACGGCTTTGATGATGAAGTTTCCTGTTGCCAACTGGGGGTGCAACACCAAGTGATCGGAAACGGAGCCTGAGCTACTGAAGGTCAGCACGTGGCAGTCCTGGACAGTTTAAGAACAGAATGGGTGAAAGATGATTTGGAAATAGACTAATTCATTTCAGAGTTTTAATGTTTTCTATTCTTCTCTAATATTCCCTGCCTTCAGACAGTATTCAGACTATCTAGAACATATTCGGGTTTCAAGAACATATGAAGATTATTCCAACATAAAAACAATCTAGAAAAAATTCAGAGAAATATTTCTTTTGAATTCCAATGGTTTTTAAGTTTAACGTCAACAGCCAGTAAGGAAAGTGGTGCTAAGAACAGGAGAGAGAAGGTGACTAGGATCCATAGCTCTAGGTACCAATCCTGAATCATGACTGTTACCTTCAGCCCACACACAGCCAGGTAGTCTTCCTTGCATGGATTCCCAGTGAGGCTCAACACAGTAAAGGGGACAGGGGCAGATGCTAGGCGGGTCAGCGTCAACTTCCTTTTGCTGGAATCCGCTTGCTTCAGGAGTGCAGAGAGCTGCAAAACAGTGATCTGCAAAGGAACCAATTTATTCTTAACCATAGTCTTCTCAGAGAACACAGCAATAACAAACACTTCTTCAATAGGGATATTAGTTTGCAGGTTTTTACTGTGGAAAACCCTAGTCCAATATCAGCCTCTATTTCTCTTGGCTAAAAGACATGGAATGTCTTCATTTTCTCCATCCAGTGAGAACCGAACAGATGACTAATAAGCCAAATTTCTCTTTCTATAATCAGTTCATAAAAATAAAAAATTCCTATGTACTGTATCCTTTCTAGTTTACTACGAAATATTTTTGAGTATTTTCAAGCTCTTTTAAGAACTATTCAGCCCTAACTGGTTTGGCTCAGTGGATAGTCGGCCTGAAGACTCAAGGGTCCCGGGTTCGATTCCAGTCAAGGGCATGTACCTTGGTTGCGGGCACATAGTTAGTAGGGAGTGTGCAGGAGGCAGTTGATTGATGTTTCTCTCTCATCGATGTTTCTCTCTATTCCTCTCCCTTCCTCTCTGTAAAAAAATCAATAATATATTTATTTTAAAAAAAGAACTATTCATATCTCTAGTTTGTTCTCTTCACTTAAGATAATGTTAAAACAACTGAACTGGTGATGGAGAAGCCAGAATACAGAAAAACGTTAAGATACTCACAATTTTCTCACCTTCCATGGGTTCTAGAACACAACATATAAACTTTCCTGTGTCCTTTGAGGGCTGGGAGGAACCAAATAAGGAACAGTTTTCCTACGAAGCTGTTTGTCTCTTGGCTTATGCCTTCCAGAGTGACCAAACTGGGCAGACTGGAAGCCACTCTGTTATAGGTCACTGCTGGTCATTACCTTTCCCTGGAGCTTGAAGGATATGCTTTGAGTGAGAATTTACTAATGAGAAACAGAGCCTTTGTTCTAGTCACACTGGGTCTAAGTCTAATCAAGTCATCAAGTGTTCCAGTAGAAATGCTCTTTCAGCACTGTCCTTAAAGCATTCTCAGAAGCTGATAGATTTTTTGCAAGGGCCAATCTGAGCATAGTCATCTATCTGTTCTACTTAGCACTTAAGATAAATATAACCTAAAATGAGTGGGAAGGAATTGGGAGTACCCACCTTGCCTTTCTCATGGCTGACTGCCAAATGCTGGCGACGCCCATGGGGGGAGGAGAGGACACACATAGCCACCCGCCTGAGTACATGGGCGCTGATTAGCTGTCGAATAGTCTGGCCCTGGTCTCCGCTGTAATTCATCCGAACATTCTCAAAGGCACCTTCCTGGGAGCCTAAGGTAGGAACCTGGCATAGAGGGAAGCGCAGAGAGTAGGCAGTAATAAGGCAAACAAGACCAAGAGGATTCACATGCTTTTAAGTGACTAAGATACTGCAGTTAGGTCTTCAGGAGCAATGGACTCCAATCTCTGTTCATGGACACGGGTAAATTTGTAAAGTTATTGTCAGCAATAATAACAATGTAGTGAATGTTTCATAAAGGCACATTTAGTTAATAAAAAGTATTATCTCTTAAAAATGTTATAAGGCTTTTATAAAATTATAGTACTATGAAATTTTTCTCATTGACCTAACCAGAGAAAATGAAAAGTCAGCACCTTTTAGAGTTACCAACACCACTCAATGCTTTTTAGCTTCATCTTTCACATCTAGAAGTCTAAAAACACTGGCTAAAACTGTGACTGTTTTTTTATTTGAGAGTAAGAAAAACATGCTGGACCACATAGGTATTTCTGACATTCAGGTACCTTAGACTTAAAGACATGGACTGAGAAACATCTTTTACATCACTGTGTAACCACAGTGTAAACTGTAACTGATTTTGAATAAAGTACATGTGTGTAAGTATGTATGTGGATTACCAAATGAGTATTTCTTCCTTAAAAACAGTCATCTTGTGAGACCTAGTCATGTCAGTCGTTTATTTTGTGCTCCCAAAGAGTCTGGGCAGACGCACCGGAAGTCCTACAGTCAGTGCTCAGCACAGGTTTTAAAGTGGATACACACTTACAACTTAAAACCCATGTCATATGAAGAATTAAAGGAAAGCTACCTAAAGCAAAAGAAGACAAACATTATTTTTGCAACCCAGATGAGCCTTAGGGGATAAGATACAATAAGGAGGTTCTCTATTTTATATATGGAAGAAATTTATAACTGCCTCCAAATGGAGATCTTCACATCTTGGCAGTGCATATACTTATATGAACTGAAAAGGGGACTTACTCCAAATGATTTCTTTAGAATACACACCTCACATGCTCATTTTCACACTGGATGTCATGGTACCTTAGGTTCTAAGTTCTAAACGGTCAGGGATCGACTATTCTAAGACTATTTCTTACACTACCTCGCACACTTTGGCATCTAAGTTTCCTGACCCTGACACACTCACCATGAGCTGGTCTGTCATCTCAACCACCTTGTCCACTGTATGCAGCTCTCGGAGGGCTTGCTGAGCCCGGCTGCTGCTCCCCACGGCAGAAGCCTGCTGAAAGTTGGTCTGAATGGCATCCATGAGGAAATTGAGCATGTCTAACACGAGAGGAGCGAAGGAGAAATTGGCCTGAGAAAAATCCAAATACACAAATGAAAAAAAAAAAAAAAAAAGACGGAAAAATAATGGGTCATACTCATCATAATAATCTTGCCAGTATCTACCCTCAGAATCCATTATGGAGAATCATCTCATTCCTTCCATAATATTGGATTTGATTCCAATCAGTATGTTATACTATGCTATTAAGTCTAGAGCAATCTTTCTAAACCAGGAGTCTCATGTAAATAAATCCTCTAAAGCTCGATCATGTATAATTAGTTAACTTCTCTCCTGTGAAACTAGAATGGTTCTAGCTATATACAATCCTTAGGAAAATTGACAAAATAATCACTCAAACCATGTTCTGTATTCCATGCTTCAGATGAGGAACCCTGGCAGAGAAGGGGTGCTCTAGTGCATTACACAACTAAAACCTGCCCTCAGACAAACACCCATAATACTCAGTGACACATACTTCCCTAATAGGTATGACAGACAACACACACCATTCATGCACACTGTGGAAATGAGTAAACTTAGAGAAAGAGGAAATAGCTCCAAGTCCCACCAGTGGAGCTGCAAAAACAGCCTTGACCATTAAGTGAACCACCTGCCAGGCTCCATCCTCTGCCCACAGTGCTGGGTGCCACCAGAGCCCACCTGGTTCTGCAGCTCCTCCCGGCAGCCCTCCACTGTGCGGCACAAGCTGCTCTTCTTAGGCTTCTCCTCGTCAGCAACCTTGCCATCGCTGATGGTGACTTTGGCCTTGTCAGCTGGGGATGTGCTGGCGTGGCGCACCAGACTCTCTGAAACCCTGGGTTCACTCTGAAATGCTGACTCCTTCATGGTGGAACTCATGCCACTGCTAGGTGTTCGCTTCACAAGCGCCTAGGGACAGAAAACATCAGAGGCCCTAGGTTCTCACCACAAGCACAGACGAAATACTGCCTAAGATCCTGGAAGGAAATCTGACCCAAAGGAGAAATTGGGTAGCCACTTAAAAGATATCCAAAGGCCTGAATTCTGATGTTCATTGTGTTCACCTATTATCTAAAACTCATGCAACTGGTCTTGATTATAACATCTAAATTCTGGAGAGGATCTTAGAAAAAATTTGCAGGATCTCAAATGACCCTGAAGTTCTAACATTCTAAGTAAAGTGCTTAAGCCACAATCAGTGACAGAATCAGACTTTACTCCTAGGCCCAGGTCACCATGAAGGAGACATGAGAATTTCCCAGTTTGGCTTAAGCATTCCCATGTTACTAACAAGCTGCCCTTTTTTAGCCCAGAGAATGCTCCAATCTCTCACCAAACAGCTGCCGTCTTCCTTGGCTCCACAGTCACAGAAAAAGGATCCATACTTGGCGTAGGAAATCTCGTGATCCTTGTGGCATACCTTGGCACATACGGTGCACACCCCCACCCCATCAACCATTTTGCAGGTGTGGCAGTGGTACCTATGAAGAACAAGA
Source organism: Murina feae (assembly GCA_004026665.1). Classification (NCBI taxonomy): domain Eukaryota; kingdom Metazoa; phylum Chordata; class Mammalia; order Chiroptera; family Vespertilionidae; genus Murina; species Murina feae. Next base: position 14,614 of record PVJC01008035.1, on the reverse strand, counting down.
ACCAGCAAATGAAGAACAAGTCCCAACAATCAAGGCCTGGCAAACCATCACCTAAAAAGAACTATTCTTACCAATGCTGGTTCATGAATTCTTTCTGAGTGATGGTGAAAGTGCAGAGTTTATTGCAAAGAGAATCTTCATCCTTCAAAGATAATAAGACCTTTTAATCAGACCTATATATCTCCAGACACCCAGAAAAACCCAGCCTAAATAAATAGTTGCCTCTAAGAAATGGACTGCAGGCTCTACATGTGCTACAATATTAGGTAAGACTTTGAGAGTTTGTGGTTAAGAAAAAGAGAAATCTTATGCTTTCTCTACAAGGGAGCTCACACCATTCCCATGAAAAACTTATCCCAGAAACTCCATTTTGGATACAAAAACTAAGGAATAGCAGAATTACTGACTCTGAATGGAAGGCAGCATATGTTTATTGAATAGTCCTTTCCCCCAAGAAATTAGGTCCTGACAGCTTGCTCCGCAGGCCTGGAGAAACATTCTGGCATTTATCACATAAACTGGGAGAAAGCTATCCTAGCTAATAAAAGAGTAATATGCAAATTAGGCATCACTCCGTGACAAAGATGGTCACTCCCATGGCCATAAGATGGCGGCGCCCAGTCCGGCTCAATGAAGTGGTCAGGCCTGTTAGCCAGGCAGGTGGCAGGGGAGGTGGGGTGTCCGAGGGGCGGAACGGGCAATCAGAGGGGGCTGGGGGTCCCCTGCCCAGGCCAGAGGCCTTCACCAGAGGCCTCAGGCATGGGCAAGGGCGGAGACAGTAATTGCAAGAAGCAGGGACAGAGCCGGTGATCGGAGGGGTATGAGGGTGCCCTACCCAGAGGCCTCAGGCCCGGGCAGGGGAAAGGCCCAAGATCACAGGGGCCTGGGTTCCACAGAGCCAGCAATTGCAGGGGTCTGGGCACCGGTGGAGCTGGCAAAGCAGGGGCCTGAGGGTCCCCTGCCTAGGTCTGCACCCTTGGCCAGAGGCTGCCAGTGAGGCAAGGGCTGAGCTGGCGATGGCAGGGGGCAGAATCAGAGCTGGTGATCACAGAGGCCTGGGCTCTGTGAAGCCGGCAATCAGAGGGGTCCCCTGCCTAGGCCTGCATCCTCGGCCAGAACTTACATGCCTGGGCAGGGGTGGAGCTGGGATTGGAGGGGCAGGGGTAGAGCCGGTGATTGGAGTAAACTACAGAGGAAACACCTTTTCTGATTGCTCACTGGCTAAGCTCCCCCTATGACACTAGTAACTTGGGTAATAAGAATCCCTAAAGGCGATCTAGAGTTTTTCCACCTCACTCCTGGAGAAAAAAATTGAAGGTCCACTGCTGGAGGGCTAAGAAATGTCATATCCTGCCCTAGCCAGTTTGGCTCAGTGCATAATGCCTCAGCCTGTTGATTGCAGGGTCTGGGTTCAATTCTGACCAAGGGCATGTACCTAGGTTGCAGGCTCCTCCCTGGCCAGGGCCAGGTCAGGGCATATGCAGGAGGCAACCAATCAAAGTGTCCCTCTCACTTTGATATTTCTCTCTGTTTTTCCCTTCTCTTCCACATTCTCTAAAAATCAATGGAAACATATCCTTCAGGTGAGGATAAAAAAGAAAGAAAGAAATGTCATATCCTATGAAAGACACATCTTGAAAATGCCTAAAGAAAGTTGTTGTTTCTTCATGGTGAAGAGACTGAAGTCCGTGTTGATGAAAACACCTTGGTGGTTGTGATGACTGGCAGTGGCTGCAGCAGCGGGGTGATGGGGCTGGTGGCTTCCCCTGATTAGCCTGGTCACCTCCCACAAAGGGAGGCCAGACTTCGGCTTAGGCCCACTCCCCAAGGGGAGCAGGGTGCAGGCCTAAGCTGTCAGTAGGACACCCCCTGAGGGCTCCCAATATGTGAGAGGGGGCAGGGTGGGCTGAGGAACATGCCCCCTCCCCCCCAGTGCACGAATTTCATGCAGCGGGCCCCTAGTAAGGGCTATAAAGAGTTTTGAAGCTCACGGCTGGGAGAGAGGGTCAGTGGCCTGTTTAATGTGAGCTCTGCAAGTGCTAGTCATGAATTACTCTGTGGGTCCTTGGTAGTTACTTGGTACTTACTGAATCCTCAGCCTGGGAGTCTTCCTCTTCCACTGCCAGCTCCTCCACCCAGTCTGAGTCCACCTCAATGGCCCGCTCTTCCCCATCCACCGAGAGGTGACTTGGGCCTTGACCATTACTCTGGCTCAGTGCATTGGTGACATCAGCCAAGTAAGACATAATATGGCATGTGCATTCCAGGACAACCACATGCTACAAGAAAAGAGCACCACATCATAGAAGCCTTGGTCCCCCATATTTCATTATTATGTAAACTATGTTCCCTCAAGCTTTTCCCAATAAAGTTCAATTTCAGAGGAATGGTATAAGAGAAAAAAATATTTTAATTATCCATTTCCCCAACTCTTAGCACTATGACCACATGTAGCTGGTCAATAAACTGTACTAAATTACTGTGTGTTCATTTATTCTTAAGCACAAAGATGAGTCTTTACAAAATATAAAATGAAATAAAATTGAAATGAGGAAAATGAAGACAAATATTCAAGGAAAGACTAGATTAAAAGTATAACTAGGTTCTCATTAGCATCTTTTAACCATTAGTAAAAGATACTTAAACTACTGGTTTTAAATCAATGCAGTAGAGGAGAGAGAGAGCTTCAGAGGTCAAGTGGAAAAATTTCCAGCAACCCTTTGCAGGTAGTTCTTGCTTGCCTAAAAAACTCAACAGTCTGGCATTAAATCCTCAGATTTCTCAGTTCCTCACTCTGCACAGACAGTTCAGAGCTGAAAGGATAAATATTAGCAAGAAAAAAGGGAGAAATGAATGGTGTCGTGGTGGTTGGCCATTAGCTTCCTATGTCAGGTTCATGAATTGAGGGCTGAGGGTTTAGGAAATGCCTGAATGTAAGATTTCTGTCAGTTTCAAACCATTTTCTCAACATAGCGAAATGAACCCTCAAGCAAACTAAACCATCCTAGTATCTAAATGGAGCCAAAGAGATAGCCTATAACCCCACATAACACCTCCTCAGAGCAGAGGGATCCAATGCAGGAGCAGGAGACAGTGTTCCACAGCATAGTAGTATCTAAAAATCGCTGGAGTTCACTATGTTTTAAGGATTCTGCCACGCAAAAGGTGTCAAAGGGCATGCAGTCTGCAATTACATATTTCTAGGCCTTTAAGACTTGTAGCCTCTTCCTCTGTAGGCTGGCCAAGGACAAAAGCCAACAGAAAAGAGATACTTCCACCTGACCACAGACAGTGAATCATCACTCGGTGACTGTTGTTACTGCTCAGTCTTCTTACCTTTCCATGCATTACATTGGCATTCAGTTTTTCAACCACGTTCTTCTGTGACAGGTACTTCTTGCTATCCCAAGGAAAGAAAAAGGGGGGAGAGGACACCAAATCAGACAAACCAAAGAAAGGAAGCGTCATCATAAATCTTGCACCAAGTTGTGGACACTATGAAGCAAAGGTATCCTTATAAAACTATGTAGATGATCAGAGATCTGGGGTGCTCTGGCCTTATCATTGACACTTAGTACACTTTTCCCCAAGATTTCTCCTAAGAATGAACAGAAAACCCTACTTAGAAAACAGTGAATATGAAGTCTAAGTGAACAGAGTTATTTATAAAAAGGCAGGGATTCAAGCCCTGGCTGGTGTGGCTCAATAGTTGGACCACTGACCCATGAACCAAAATGTTGTGGGTTCAATTCCTGGTTAAGAGCACATACCTGGGTTGCAAGTTTGATCCCCAGCCCTAGTCGGGGTACATGAGGAAGGCAACTAATTGATGTGTTAACACCAATGTGTCTCTGCATGCTCCCCCACCTTCCACTATCTCTAAAAATCAATCGGAAAAATAGCCTTGAGTGAGGATTAATTTAAAGGGGGGGGGGGGGAGCGGAGGGGAAGGGGCGCCAGGGATTCAAGTTTCTTTTGTACTCTGAGCTACAAAGAAAATAACCTACAATTACTTATCCCCTTTTATCTAAGAGCAATGTTGTAATGTATGGATGGGTTCCTCCAATTTCATCACCTTACCATCTACTTAGCCAGTCCACAGCAGCATTATGAAGCTGAAGATGGCCAGCACCTTGACCTGCACTGGCCAGGGTAGCCATCACAACCATGAGTTCAGGGAAACCAGTTCCATCACCATTGGCCAGCATCTCTGTTGCCATGGGGATCAGGGTACCCAGAAGCACAGCACACACACCTTCCCCAACTTGGCTAGGAGGAAGAAACAGCAAATTGGTGAGTAATCAACAGGAATCTAACTCCATGTACCTCTGAATTGGTGCGAGTAATTAAGGGAAGTCTTAAATTAAACATTAAATGCATGACTATACATACTTTGGACTTGGGCTCCTGGAGCAGAAAACTTTCACCTATGTAACAACCAACAGGTCAAGTCATTGCAAAGTTTTTCCATGACCAAAAGCAAAGAGCTCTACTAGATTCCTTAACTCCAATGAAGGGAGCTTTGGAGTCACTGAAAACACTGGCTGATGCCTGAAGAAAAGATCACTGCAAAAGCTCTCAACATATTTCTGGAGTTGTTAGGGCCACGTTACAGAAATGCAGTTCTACCTGTTTTCCCGAACAATGTATGTAGTCAGTAACTGCAACAACTGCCGGTTCTCCTGAATCACATCCAGCTGATCAGAATCTTTGGGGGGTGATGCGGTCATGCGGGTGAGCCAGGCCTGGAGACGCACAGGCTCCACGCAAGCCAGCTGTGCCAGAGAGCCACAGAGGTGCAGAAGACTCGGGTTAGGGCTCTTCTCAGCTGGGGACAGACGGAGAGGCCAAGGTCAGTGAAGGAGGGCAGGGAGAGGGGAAGGAAGGTGCAAACTGTGAACCAGGAAAGGGGAAAGGCCTTTAAGCAAGTTTTCTACTTCCTTCCGAACTTTCTGAGGGATTCTCTCCACTTGTTATCATTTTAATGCTATAGTGACACTCAGGCAGAAGAAATGCACAGTATTAGCCAGACATCAAAGTTCCCGTAAGAAGATTACTAAAAGCTGTCACTCACTCAGCTGGAAGAGTTTGGTGAAGAATTTCAAAACTCGGTTACAGAATTTAGCAGAGAGGTTCTCATTGGCTGTTGCCATCATGATCTGTACAAGTTCTCCACTGGGAGGCAGAAAGGGAAAAAAGGAAAGAAGCACATTAATATCCATTTCTATTTCTTCACAATCTCATCTCCTCTAGAGGAACTGGTCATTTGTGAGTCAACAACACAAGGTGTTCAAGAAGTCAACTCCTCATCAATAACCTCAAGGAGTCAGCAGTTAACTTAAGTCCTCCCCAAGATACTGTTTGCACACCTAAGCAGTCCTTAAAGCATTCCTTGAGAAAGAATACCTAAGTCAACATAGATAGCTTCTTGCTTTCAGGAGGCATTAAAAAAATGCTCACTGAATAAAACAAAATTCAGCTCACCTATCAGAGAAGAATTCTTCCATGGCTTTACGAGCCTGGCTGCTTTCCAGCTGCTTCTCCAAATATTGGAGACATTCCTCTAGGATGGATTCATCCAGTCCACTGTGGATAAAAAAGAAAAATTAACTACCAAAAAGGAGGTCTGTTTCAATGTCCTTCTAACATCAATTTTTAAAATCCTAAAGTTTGTTTATGACTAAACCTTGAGGGTAATATTCAATTTTGTCTCGTCAAAATTTAATATAAAAGCCAGGTACACAATAAGTATTCAATAAATATTTGATAAACCAATAAAACAAAAAAGTTCCTAAAATCTGAGATAACTGATGTAGTCAATGGCTTAGAGTCCAAAGGACCATTGATGTTATGGAAGGAGGGGGGGGAAGAGGGAAGGAAGAAAGAAAGAGGGGCAAGTGCGAAGGGGGGGAAAGGGAGGCGCCCATGATAAAAATAAAAAAAAACCTGGTCTCAACAACATGAAGTAAGGGAATCCCAATACTTAGACCCTTTATACTATAGTGGTCAGTAGGGTAAAACTGTAACTTACTCAACTGTTCTTTATGGCTCACCCACATTAACATGGCCTAAACTATAAAAGCCAAACAATGCCATGAAACTACCTAATTCCACTGACCACCCATCTCAGAAGCCTGGTCACAAAAATAGTAGAAATGTTATCAGTTTCTTTGTACACTTCATCACATCTAGTACAGCACTTGATAAGCATCTGCTGAACTATTTCAGGTTTCCAAATCTGAACATTTAAGCCTTCCATTTTCTTCATGTTTACTCTTAAGAATGAATCACAAAAGAGGATTCCAAATAACTTTCATGTCCATGCCGACAACACAAAGTGCACAAAAGGATAAAATTTTCTGTTTAAAAGCGTAATAAAAAGATAGTAATTAATGGCATAAAGGAGCCTGTATTGGTACATTTCACCGAGGGTAGCAGGTCACAGGAACCTGACTGATCTCCTCAATCAAGCTCACCTATTGGGATCCGCATGATTGGCCAGAATGTTGTAACAACCAGTGATCAGCTTTTCATACACACGAGCCAGGAACTCATCGGACTCCGCGGGGCCCAGGATGCGCTCCAGAGAGTTGCTACTGATCTCAGCGACGCTCTCAGTGCTCGACTCCAACAGAAGGGGAAGCAGGGTCCGAATTACCTGTGGCGGGTTCATCTCATCGGACCAACTTCAACAAAGCAAATGGAATCAAGTTAGTGAATATACTTCTCCAAAATGCTCAAGGAGGGGGTGGCAAAATAGGGCAATTCAACCATTATTAAGGGAGAGGACTCTTAGTCCAGTCCAGTCTTGTTGCTCTTGATAGTTGTTTTTTATAGAGGTGCCATCACATCACATTTTTTTTTCATTGTTATATCTCAAGGAAAACTTATTTCCCTATGAAAAATTCATTTATTAAAACAATAAGATGTATTTTTTGATATTTAGAAAAGAAAATTAACTAAAACCGAATCTAGTGGCCCATCCCAAATACTTTCCTTGAACTGTCAGAAATGTGGGTAACTTTTAAGACAATGTGATATAGGACTTCACCCGTGACCTGTGTACAGTAAGACAAAATAGTACCTCCACGGCCATTCCAAATCCCCAATGGCTGTCTGCCTCCCACAATGATCTGGAGAAACATCTGACTTCAAATACATCACTATCACCTTAAAGTTTAAATCCGAAGCACCTCCAGATCACAGTATGATCTAAAGCCAGCATGCCTTTTCTGAAATACTATAGAGAGAGGGGAGGAGATACACTGCTGCCCTTCAGAACCAAGTTAAAAATCATCTAGGTGAAAGCTCAGGTTCTAACCCAACAGGCTTTCAGCTACAGAAACATGCATAAGGCATTATTATGTAGATTAAAAAAAAAATAAAGCACGCTTTTTAGCTACAACAGAATACAGGCATAGAGAGCACTTCAGGCTACAGAGTAAGTACTCACACAATCAGATCCCCAGTCAACCTGACCAGAGAGAGGAGGGTGTGCTTCAGGGAAGCAGCCAAGGGCAGGCTTTGGCCACAAAGAGTTCCCAGGTGAGCAGCCTGCACAGCACTGATGTAACTTTCTGAAGGGATGGTGTCATTGGCAAAGGCATTTCGCTGAATGGAGACAAAACAGACACGAATGGACAGGCCATCTATCTACCCAGGATAAAATTCTCACGTGGAAAAAAAGAAACCAAGTTGACATAAACTAAGGCCCTGTTGAGGTTTACAGACAATATAGCGCTCTTCGGTGTATATTGCTATGCATCCTGGGAAGAAAAGCTGGTCGAGTGGAGGGAGCAGGTACAAACTTTAGTTAGTATAAGATTAAAAAGTTAAGTTAAAATTTAGTTAATAAAAACTTCAAATGCCCAACCTCACTTTCCAAATAAATAGAACATACTACAGTTGGCCCTGATGAACTTGGAGGTTAGGGGCACCAATCTCCCATGCATTCGAAAATCTGCATATAACTACAGTCAGACCTCCTCGTACACCAAGATTGATCCTTGAACAATAGCAAATGGAACTGTACAGGTCAACTGAAAAATGCACCTAAAAGTTGACCCACACATTTCAAGCCAGAGTTGTTTAAGGGTCAACTGTATATTCACAACATGAAAACTGTTCTCTCGAATACCTGAGAAGAATCTAGATTTTGCAAAGCATCTGGATCTCCATGACAAATATCTTAATTATCCTTGTACTATAGGCTCTAGGCAATGTAAACTGAAGCCACAATTACACAGCAGGGATAATAAGATTATAATAGTTGGCTTTTCCAAAGAACTGTAATAATCTGTTGAGAAGTAATCTGAGTAGAGAATACACGAAGTTCAAGTAAACTGACAGAAGATTAAACAGTCTTCTAAAAGCTACCTCATAAAATTACAATAAGAGTAGCATGGCTTTGAGATAACCTAAAAAGTAGAGGAAATAGAATTAACATTTACTGAGAATTCATGCTAGATCATGTGCAAGGCACTTTACATTTAATATCCTCAATTTTACATCTTACAGATGAAGAAACTGAGGCTCATAGTAATAGAGTACCTGTCCTGTGACACAGTAACACACACTTCTTAGCAAAAGACCACATGGGTACCATATGGATAATTCAAGGCTTTGATTAGTGATTTAGCCACAGCAAATACTATTGGAGCTAACAAAGATCCCTTGGTAGTTACATTCAGCCTAAAGAATAAGAACAGAACACAGACGGGCTAGTGCTTCCTGGAAAGACAGACACTCACCCAGGATCCGATGTTGGGAAATTCATTGGTGCTGATGTTGTTCCAGGACTCACACACACTCTGCACTGATGATGGCAAATTCTGAACCAGTGTTGGACCTGGTGGCCACAAAAAGGACAAGGAATCATCACTAGAGAAAAAGAATAGGGCACAGCATCTTAAAAGCCAGGCGCAAATGCAGAAAAGAACCATCACAGCTCAAGCTGTCAAAATAATTACTAAGATAGCTCGGATAGTTCGACAAGAGATATTAGGGCCAAGAACTAACTGATTAACAATCTCAACTGTAAGGTTTGGATTTCCCACCATATTCACTTTCTAATCGTGTAAGTAAAGCAGAAAATTGGAAACAAGACACAAAGTAAAGGCAGGTCATTCATTAAAAGTTAGACTAAATTCACTATTAAACATCTGCTACACCTTGTACAAGTAAGTGTTGCTTTGATCCCTATTACCCTTGAGATTTATTAAGGGTAGAAATCATAAAGAACACCATTCAAAATTTAATTTCTAAAGTGAGAATATTTGAACATCCAAACATTTGAAGTTTGAAATTCAGGAAAATACAAATGACTGGAAATTGTTTTTTGTTTTTTTAAATAAATTTTTGTTGATTTCAGAGAGGAAGGGAAAGGAAGAGAGGGAGAGAAACATCAATCATGAGAGGGAATCAGTGATCATCTGCCTCCTGCCCGCCCCCCATTGGGGACCGAGCCTGTAACCCAGACATGTGCCCTTGACCAGAATCGAACCCAAGACCTTTGAGTCCACAGGCTGATGCTCTATCCACTGAGCCAAACCAGCCAAGGATAAATGGCTGGAAATTTTAAAGGGTAACTACTGTACTTAACTCCAGTTCTTTTGATTGCCCATTCTAAATTTCTACCAGATCATTTCTAACTCGGGGAAGGTTTTCCCAAGCATGAAACCATAGTCTGCTCATCTTCCTAATCTCTATAACTGAAGAAAAGAACAAAGATCTGTGCTCACAAAATAGCCTAATGCTTTAGAACTTACTTATCTTGGTTTGGATTCCAGCTCTACCATTGCAAAGATATAGGATTAGGGGCAAATTAACTTCTCTAAGCCTCAGTTTCCTTATGAGTAAAAGGGAATGATACCAGCACTTACAGGGTTACTGTGAAGATCTAAAGAGATAAACCTGCCCGAACCGGTTTGGCTCGGTGGATGAAGCCTCCGCCTGTGGACTGAAGGGTCCCTGTGGACTGAAGGGTCCCGGTCAAGGGCATGTACCTTGGTTGCAGGCACATCCCCAGTAGAGGGTGTGCAGGAGGCAGCTGATCGATGTTTCTCTCTCATCCATGTTTCTAACTCTCTATCCCTCTGACCTTCCTCTCTGTAAAAAAATCAATAAAATATATTTTTAAAATAATAATAAAAAAAAAATAAAGAGATAAACCTGTCAATGCTTGATGCACAGAAAGGTTCCAATAAATGGAAAATGCCAGTAGATAAGTCAAGAGGGGAAGAAGTGGCAGTACTGGTCGCAATATCAGTATTATGCAAAAGCGCATTCACTTACCCAGAGTGTTTGCCTTGCACCTACTAGAGCCAATAGCCAGAACAGCAGCAAAGCCATGCAGTTTCTCCTGGGAAGGTTTCTCAGTGGATCCTTCTTCATTAAAGCTCTGTAGCAAATAGGCTCTGAAGAGAAAATGGGGGATATGTAAAAGCCACAGGCATCTACTCCCACTGTAGTTAGGAGAAACTAACCCTGGACAAACTGAAAAACCTGTACCCATTTCCTAATCTGTTAAATAGAGTTGACAGCTCCTGCCCCTTTCTGGTCTCATAAGAATTCCAATGAATAACTCTCCCAAAGAATATCCCATCCTCTCAAATGTCCCCAAAGCACAATTCCAGTCTAAATGAATTCTGGAAAGTGAATACTGTATTGACCCCACACCCCCTAGCCTTGGAAGACTGACAATACTGAAAGACTCTGAGAAGTTTTAGAAACTGTTAAATATTATTTCCCCAGCACTTCCCAAAGTCACTTGGCCAGGAACATCGAGTAACAATTCTGTTTAGAAAGTACTGGCCTAATGGGCAGATTAGAGACCGTAAGTTCTCAGAAGGCAGTGCCCTAGCTTTGCTACTGCTATACATCAGCACCTAGAAAACCACTTAGCACATAGCAAGCTCTCATTATTTATTATTCATGTTTACTTTATATTTATTTATTCAAAAATTTGCCTCAAGCAACAGTCCTCTCTCTACTGGGAACACATTAAAAGACATTAGTTAAATTTTACAAAGACCCAAGTTCCTTTTAACTGAAAAGCCCGACAGAATAGGAGCTGAATAAAGAAATCCGAAAAGGACCAGAAAAAGGGAATAAGCTTAAAGCCCCTGTGTGCCCAGGGAGCACAGCTACAAGAGTGGTCCACTCCTCAGCTCTGGCTTGGTACTGAGCCGCGGCAAGTTAGGCCCAGCTCTGCTAGCTCTTCCAATGTAAAAAAGGCCAGAAATTTTGATTTGTGAATAAACTCCCAATTTGTATACACTGAAAATGAATTCCAAAATATTTAGACATCATGAAGAACAAACAAATCTATATGGCATGTGATTTGCCGTCCAGAAAGGGTTGGATTTTAATATACTAACTCATTAAGAATTTGTTTCTTTAACTACATACCATAATATGTAAAGAGCATTTAAATAGCTTCATGTTAGTGAATAACAGAAGAAATGACCATGCTTGGAAAAATTACATTATCTTTCTTTGTATACTACAAGTAAAATGCTAGATAACATTTAAAGATTTATAAAAATTAAACTTACTCTTGATTCTTATGGAACTATTTAAAAATTCCCTCATCAGACACCCCTCATATTAGAGAAGAAAAGAAAAAAAGTCTAAGTTGATAAAAACAAAATTCTGAATCACTGAGGAGCTGAAGAGTGAAGAGTACTATGTATAACTACAAAGTTCAATTTTAGGAATTTGCAGGCTCCTGAAGAAAGTATTAGTAAACCACCCAAGGATCTAAACTCTCCCTTTCTGCCACTTCCAGGCAGGCAGCCCATCACACCTAGTGAATGATGCATAGGTATCAATGAGCTGTAGTGTAGCCGGGAGTAGGTTCTTCGTGATTTCAGATGACTTATGAGGATCAGTCTCAGCAGCCATCTTGGAAAAGTGCTCATCCAAGGAGACCTGGACCTTCGAGATAGCAGCATCAAGGGTATAGATGGACTGCAGACTAGGAATTTCATGGAGCTGCAAGATGGTGGTACAGTCGATGCTACAGAACGATGAGATCTTTAAAAATAACAATATATTAATTAGTTGTGGCAAAGGGCTGTGTGGCAAAAGGCAAATTCAGTCCCTATGAATCCAAAACACACGTACCTGTCGAGCAAAGTATTCCTCTACAATTTCAACATCATACTTCACAGAACTGCACTTAGTGGAAGCCAGTTCTAGGAGAGAACCAGCATGTTCAGCCTTCATTCCCTGTTTGATAAGGTGATCCTATTTGGACAGCAAGAGAAAAGTATTCAGGAGATCAATATAGACAGAGTCTGAAGTTTTCATTACCCTGACATTTGAAAGTTCCCACATTCCCAAGAGCAATGTGGCCTGATTGCTATTAAGGCTTCAAAGCTGCTCTGAGGCAACTTTGGCTCCTCACACAGTTTAACAAGCAACTGAAAGGAAGCAGGACGTTCTCCTTGGCAGGCCCACAACGAGCCGGCCTTTTCTGTGGCCCGATTGCTATTAAGGCTTCGAGAGAGAGACACGTGGCTGTGACCACAGGAAAGGCCGGGTGTGAGGCTTCCGGGATCACTCCTTGAATACCCTTAGCAGCAAGCTCTGCATTCCACTGTGGTACCTTTATCCAGTTGACATAGGAGCTGATCCGCAGGCGAGAAGACCACCGCAGAGTGTGTAAGATGTCACACTCACTCATCTCAGGTGAGTTCATGGCCAGCTGATTCATGTAGGTCTTTGATGGTGGTAAAATTCCTAGGATCCTCCACAGTATCAAAAAGTAATATTGAAGGGCACAGGCCTCCTGGGAGAAGCAAAAAAGAGCAGTCACCAAGGCAGGTAGCGCTGCCTCAGGGTCTCCCTAATGAATAGTCCTGATTTCCAGCTGAGACTTGGCTCAAGTCTTTCTAGGGAATATGTCTAATAATAAAGCAGAAAATGTGAACGCACACATATGAATAATTTGCACCATGTCCTGCACACTTCAGAGGCCAAAAAAGCTGCTCTGAGGCAACTTCGGCTCCTCACACAATTTAACAAGTAACTGAGAGAAAGCAGGACGTTCTCCTTGGCAGGCCCGCAATGAGCCGGCCTTTTCTGGGGCCCGACTGCTATTAAGGCTTCGAGAGAGAGAGAGACACATGGCTGTGACCACAGGAAAGGCCGGGTGTGAGGCTTCCGGGATCGCGCACAGAATATGTAATACTTGGGTGGCCGTTAACTCTCAAAGTTCTAACAAATGATGAAATTATCTCTAAGATGAATAACTACATAGGAATATTGAAGTATCAGTCGGTTTTGCAAATGGATATTCAGTAAACTGAAGGAAATTTCTGGTAGCGCTGCTACCAATGATCAAACAAAGGCCAACCTTCCTAACTAGCCCAGGCTTCCAAGGTCTTACCAGCGCGGTGACATTCTTGTTTTCCTTCCTCCTGACTGTGTCAAGCTGGGAGCCAGCTGCAAGCAGGGATGTCAGGGCAGTATAAAGCTCATCGTAACTGACAAGCTTGGAGAAGAGAACATCACATGCCTAATACCAAGAAAGAAAGACAATCATTTCTCATTGTTGGAAATATTTTTTTCCTACTATTTATACTATCATTTAACCTCATGATTGACAAAAGAGTTCATCTAATTCTGATTAATAATTTCTTATTGCAGAAAGATTCCCACTAAGGGCCCTTATAGGGCCATTGCCAGCACACAGTGCAGGCTTTAGAATAAGGTAACTATGTTCATCCATTTAAATACTGGCATGTGAAAATGCTAAACGTCTTCAGGAATCATGTGTCAGAGGCGTCAACCACCAAGTAGGACATCCCCTGCAGCAAAACTGAAGCCCAGCCAATAAACCTCAAAAGAGCATTGTCCTTTTAGAATAAGCTCAAACCTTAACAGAGACCAAATTCCCTCTTTATATATACAGTCATTCCCTTTCCCCCTGACAGACTGATTTTGGTGGAAACCATCTGACCCGCATGTACAATGGGGTTTTAAAATTCCTGGTACCACAGAATCAAGTCGGTTCAAATCATCCTCTGAGGCTTCTGGGGACAGGACACAGTAGAATCTGGGCTGTGGCACAGCATCTGAAAAATAATGTGCTTATTTAAAAAAGTATTTTATTCTCAATTCTGTTCAATAAGTGTAAAATGTAAAACAAAGAAACACTTTGGCACAGGGTTTCCCAACCTTGGCACTACTGACATTTTGGGCCAAATAACTCCGCTATGGGAGGCTGTTCTGCAGACTATAAAATGTTTGGCACCATCCTGGCTTCTATCCACTGAATACCAGGAGCAGCCTCCCCAGTGTGACAACTAAATATGTCTACAGACACTGCTCAATACCTCCTTTGGCAGTGGGACACAATCACCCCCAGATGAGAACCACTATTTACGAGTTAATTAACATGCTCTATTACCAAGCTCATCAACAAAAATTGTATCATTAGACTGATGAACTACCTTAAAGGTAAATGCTATTTCCCCAATACCAAAGGGACTAATAAGAGATCCAAATGATAATAAATGCATATGAACACTTGAATGTTTCCACAGAATACACAGAACATCTCACAATCCTCATGATAAGAGCAGATCCATACTAAAGAATACACACG
>PVJC01008034.1:0-49564 GCA_004026665.1 Murina feae | reverse complement strand
GGAGCTGAGCTGAGGGGCGCAGCTTCACTTTCGCTTCTGCCGCAATGGAAAGGGCTGTTTACTCAGGTCCGTGAGTGGCGGCCGCCATGTTGGCTGGGCTAATTTGCATACAGCCGCTCTGATTGGCTGGTGGGCGTGGCTTACCCTGTCTCGGAGAAACGGTTAATTTTAATATTTCGCTTTTATTAGTTTAGATAGGTCAGTGTGGCTCTGTAAGCTGAGAGAGTGTGATTTAAGTTCTTTGATGATAGGATATTTCTGAAACCACACATATGAGTTTATGTTGCCTTAGAAGATCTTTAAAGTATCTACGTCTTTCCTTTCAGAAATAAACAAAAACAATAAATAGTGAGAAATTGTCATTTCTCAAGAGTAGGCACAGAACATTTCATTGAGCCACCAGAAGAAATCAAATCTTGATCTTGGACTTTTGACCTCCTGAACTGAGAGAAAATAAATTTTCTTTTTTAAAAATATATTTTTTATTGATTTCAGAGAGGAAGGTGAGGAAAAGAGAGAAAGAAACATCAATGATGAGAGAATCATTGATTGGCTGCCTCCTGCACGCCTCCTGTTGGGGATCAAGCCTGCAACCAGGGCATGTGCCCTTGACTGGAATCGAACCCAGGACCCTTCAGTCCACAGACTGATGATGCTCTATCCACTGAGACAAACCGGCTAGGGCTGGCTTTCTTTTTTAAGCCATCAGTTTATGGTAATTTGTTAAGACAAGGCTAGGAAACAAGTGAACGCATTATTCCTTTCTCCAACCCTCTTTTTTCATCTATAAAGAGCTCCTCTTTCATCCTTCATGGCATATGTGACAAGCCACCTTTCATGAAGCTTTCTTGATTCCTTGATTTTCCTTGGTGTTCTCACAACTTATAATTTTAAAAATAAAGTCTACAATGAAAAATATGAAGTTCTATTTTGTTGTTTAAATGTTTCTCTCCATCATATTACTAGTACTTGTGAATTACACTTTGGGTCTTTTCCTTCTAAATCTCATAACTCATAGTAAGATGGTAATTTGCATAGAAGTGTCTGATGAATGTATAAATCGTAACACTTTCCTCCATACCTCCTTAAGAGATTAAGGATCAGATGATATGTGGAATTGTGAATCCCCAAAGAAAGCAAAAACTAAGAAATATAAATGAAAATAATAGGATAAATTGTTAGTTTTATAATTCAGTAGAAATAAGTCAATACAAAGGTATCAGTAAATTGAGCCACAATTAATAAAAGTATCTTGTAATTTATTATTTTTTAATATTTTTATATGTTTTTATTGATTTCAGAGACAAGGGGAGCAGGAGAGAGATTTGGAAGCATTGATGATGACAGAGAATCATTGATTAGCTGCCTCCTGCATGCCCCACACTAGGAATTGAGCCCAAAACCTGGGTATGTGCCCTGACCAGGAATCAAACCATGACCTCCTGGTTCATAGGTCAATGCTCAACCACTGAGCTAACTACCTGAGCATTATTTAAAAGTTTACTATTTATATCTGCAGTAAAAATATGCACTTGCTTTGTGATATGGACATAACTAATAAGTTGTACAGATATGGTGTCATGATAAGACTATAGATCCCAAAATGAAATGTTGATTCAAAAAGTGTCAATAAAACTGTTCAAGTACTATACCCATTCCATGCTAGACCAAGGTGGCATTGCTTCAGAGTCACTTGAATTGTCAAAATACTGCTGTGACTTTTCATACACCTCTACACAGGTGAGAAATTCAGATAAGGATTTTCATTTCAGTGGACTACTAACATTGTTCAAGGTAAGATTATAAAATTGTTTTAAGAAACTTAAGGTAGCAACAGGGATTACTTGTTAGTTCAATTTGTACATTCAATCTTTCTTTTATCCTGCCAAAAAAAAAAAACACTCCACTTTAAGCAAATATTCATTATCTATTTGTTTAAAATGTTAAAAATAAATAAAAGAATAATTTTATAAGAGAATGTGAAGTGAAAAAAATTAAATACACTAAGAGTAAAGGCAATTAGTGTATTTACCATGATTACACACTAAATTTAGCTCTAAGTTTCTGAGGGATAAGAAAGGGGTTGGATTGCATTAAGTATATATTATTTCACAATGAAAATTAATAATAATTAATTCATGTTACAATCTACCTGCTGTTGCTACTATTTTTTGAATATGAGAATAGTGTCCTATATAATAAAACCCTAATATGCAAATTGACCAGTTGCTATGATGCACAATGACCACCAGGGGACAGATTCTCAGGAGCTGCCCCTGGGTGGTCAATGCACTCCCACAGGGGAAATGCCAGTCAGCCAGAAACTGGGTTCACAGCTGGCAAGCGCAGCGGCAGTGGTGGGACCCTCTCCCGCCTTTGCTGCAGATGGTTGGTAAGGAGCAAGAGATCCTGGACTGCAAGAGCCTTGAACTGTGAGAGGGATGTCTGCCTGCCAGCTTAGGCCCAATCCCCAGGGAGGCCTAAGCCGGCAGGCGGACATCCCTCTAGGGGTTTCAGACTGTGAGAGGGTGCAGCCCAGGCTGAGGGATCCTCCCCATGCAGTGCACAAATTTTGTGCACCAGGCCTCTAGTAATAGTATACTTAAAAAACCAAAAAAAAAAAAAAAAAAAAAGAAACAAAACAATAACAAAAAACATGGCATATCATGGCATTTTTTAGTTAGAATGAATGCACTAACTTTTAAAGTTTTACAACATATCAAATACAGAGACTAGAAAGAATCAATGTGGTCTCTGTAGATTGATCAAATAAGCATTTTATTCTGTCATTAAAAGGTCTTTGTATATCATTAATTACTTGGACAATGCAATAGGGAACTTGATGCATTTATTATGTATGCTTTATATGTATGTATGAAGTTCTTGGAAATCTTAAAACTATACCCCAAAGCATTTTTCACTAGACACATAACCTATGAAGGAAATGTTGTCTTCAAGTAGATTATTTCTTTTCTTTATGATATATTACTCCTTCACTTCCTTCTAAACCATCTTTCCAGCTTTAAAAAAAAATCAATGGATTGATTAAATGTGAATATATGTAGCAATGAAAAAAAGTAAAATATTTCTGGAAAATTTTATAACTTAGAAAAATACTTTGATCAAGAAAACATGGTTACCCTATACTAAAAATATTGGGAATCCTTGATTTTGCTTATTGAATAATGAATTTGTTCTCCACCATTGATAAATACAAGGTCCAGTAAACAAAAAGGTGTCATAGAAAAAAATTACAGGCTTTCCAGCCACTTGAAATGATCTAACACTCAACAAGCGCATAGTGAACTCACGTTTTCCCACTTCCTTACCAAAACCACTTGTCCTCAGTATCTTCTATTTTGACAAGCAACATCAACTTATAAATTTTATCCCAAACAGAATATCATAGTTATTCTGTTATTTTCCAAGTAAGTCTCAAAGTTCTGTTTTTTCTTTCCCTAACATATTAGAATCTACCACCTCCTCTCAATTTCTATTACCATTTCCTTGTCACTTTCTTATTATGTTTTCTTGAATTGTTGCAGAGGATACCTATGTTTTATGACCTCCAGTCTTGGCCAATCCCTGTTCCACAGAGCTATATGATTTAGCTTTCTGTATTTCAGACATGATTTTGTCACTGTTGATGTTTATAGAATAATATCCACACTCATTAGGATAAGATTCATTCCCTAGGACACTAATCTTCCAGTCCAGGCTTACCTCCTGCTTCTCCCTTTGTTTTAGTACTTTTCAAAACCCTAACACTTTTCTGGCAAAGTTTTGTTTTCCTGTAATAGTGTTATTTTTCTCTGGGTCAGCAGTTGTAAACATCTGATACTAATTACAATAATAGTTTACATATGCCTTAAATATTCCTGGATGGCTGGCCCTCATGCTAAATATTTTCCCTTTTGTCAGCCCATGGGTGGGGTGATCAGTCCTGATTTTTATTTAGAAAATATTGTCATCAGACCTTGTGGCTTGCCCTACCAGATAGACAGCTCCCTGAAGGCAGGGGTGGGGTGTTAGTAATCATTGTTTAATTAAACCAAACTGGAAAAGGAATTATCTATTTATACCAGTTGGCTATATAAGGAGCCATATGTAATAGATTCCCTGAAATCTCAACACTGTCTGGAAATCTATTCTCTTTCAACACAATGCACTGTTCCTCTACAATGAAAAAATGATCTTGCATCATGAATTACACTCAATGAAAATCAAATATATATAATTATTTACCGCCTTTACTCATATGACTACATCTGGGCCCATTATTTATCTTCTTTCATGACAAGGCATGAACTATGTGGCTAGATTAGAGCAACTTCTCTTGTGCCTATCTCCTATTTCTTCTTGCCTATTCAAGAACACTGCCTCTGAAATTTCCCCCTCTCCCTTGTGTATTATCAATTTTCTCCTCTTTACTAGATGATCCCCATAGGATGCAGACATGGTTTTTAAATCCCATTTAAAACAAACAAGCAAACACACAAACAAAAAGTCTCTCCATTTCTCTCTTCTCTGTACTACAGGACTCTGGCAGTTCTATCCTTACTTGCTATCTCTAATTTATCTTCTCTCTTAAACCTTTCAATAAAGACTCCCCCTGACACTACTACTCCAGCAAAATTTCTCCTATAGTGGTCACCGATAATAACCTCCCCATTGTCATATCCAACGGTCAGTTCTTGTTCTTCTTCCTTGACCCTTTAGTAGCATCTGACACAGGTAAACATTTTCTCCATGTTTAAATATTAGGATAACATATACATTAAATTTTCTGCCTATTATCTAACAGCAGTTCTCAGCGTTCTCCTTGGCTATTGTTGCATATTAGTTTGAGATGATTTCAAATCTACTTGTTTATGACACCAAATGAAGTTGTTTTTAAGAGTAAAGTTATTTTGTTATAAGAACAAAGTAAAGATGTGTCAGGATGTCATCATTTCATGTGTTGTGGCTAAAAAGGACTCAGCAATTTGGGGAATCCAGAGGATCTTATCAATAGAAAAACATCTGGAGAAGCATCTAGGGCAAAGGGACATTTGGACTGCAAACCCTGAGTTTGTAAAGACTACTTTAGAGTTTCAATCTTGGAAAAGGTTCTGCTGATCTAGATGACCCTCCAAAGACCTCTGGGGCATTAGTTTCTGGCAGGGTAAAGACTCCCCTTATGGAATAGTAGGGGTGTTACATGTTGTAGTTGCTCCTGAAAGGAAATCAGCTTGCCCACTAAGGCCAATGCCTTTACTGTATAGCTATGTGCCCTAACAAGAAGGGACTTCTGTTTTTCCACTGGCAGCTAGAAGTTAGTTCCTGATTGGTGGAGATGACTCTCCTGAAAACCAACCTCAGAAAATGTACACCTCTGCTAAATTTGGACTTTATTCTTTTTATCTCTTCTTGTCTGGAGTAACAGTTTAATTAATCTATCATTTCTTTGGGATATGTTATATCTTTATTAGTTTACTAGAGGCCAGGTTCATGAAATTTGTGCATGGGGGGGGGGGTGCCACTCAGCCAACCTGTGCCCTCTCCCAGTTCAGGAGCCCTGTGCTCCCAAGCCATGAGCCCGGCTTCTGGCTAAGTGGTGCTCCTCCTGCATTGAGCATCTTCCCCCTGGTGGTCAGTATGTGTAATTCCGACCTGTAGTTCCACCATTCAGTTGATTTGCATGTTAACCTTTTATTATATAGGATTAAAAGATATTATCCTGGTCCTGACCAGTTTGGCTCAGTGGATAGAGCATCAGCCTGTGGACTGAAGGGTCCCAGGTTCAATTCTGGTCAAGGGCATGTACCTTGGTTATAGGCACATCCCTAGTAGGGGGTTTGCAGGAGGCAGCTGATTGATGTTTCTCTCTCATCAATGTTTCTAACTCTCTATCCCTCTCCCTTCCGCTCTGTAAAAAATCAATAAAATATATATTTTTAAAGATATTATCCTGTATGCTATTGGCTTGTGAAATTCCTGGTGTGAACCCATGTAAAATAAATTTCTGGCAAATACAAACTCAGTCTCTGAACATAATATTGTCCCCCAAAACAAAACAAAAGTCTTCCTCATCTTCTCATCCTTTAAAAAATAAAGTGACTCAAAGCTCAGACTTGGTATTTCTTTTGCCTCCACATACTCCATTTCCAGTTTATCCAAGCTCATGACTTTAATTACTACATGCATTAGCATACTTCAGAAGTGTAAGTTCAAGCCTGACCTCTTCCTTGAACTCACATACTCAACTACCTACTTGAAGTATACATTTTCTGTTGTTAGTCATGTCAAATATGACTTGTCATAAATCCTTTACTCCCCTCAGCCTTTCCGTCTCAGTAAATAATTCCATTCTGCCAGTTAGGCAAATAAAAGTTGAGTCATTATTGACTCTTATCCTCTCTCACCACCTCCACTCCACCCCCTCATTAGCTCTCACCTGGATTATTGTAACATCCTCTGTTTCAGTTTTTGCCCCATTGGGAAAATGTTCAACTAAATGCAAGAATGATCCTTTTTCAAATGTAAGACAGATCTTGTCTCTTCTGTTTTTGAAAACCTTTTAAGGGTCTCATTTAGCATAAAAACCAAAGTCCCTACAGGGACTTTAGGGCATGTTGTTTGCTCACCACTGACAGTCAACTCACCTTTCTTAGACTACTTTATCCTTGCTCTCGCTGCTCCATCCATATTAACCTCCTGCTACTTCCTAACTTGGTGCCTTTGTATTTGCTCTTTTCTATTCTTTCCCATCCCTACCCTCATTCCCACAAAGCTAGTTTTTGCTGTTGTTTTTGTTTTTAATTCCTTTTAGGGCTTCACTAAAAAATCACCTTTCTGGGAAATGGCCACTTCACCTGAAATGGTAACCCCTTCATCTGCCCACTATCACCTTACCCCCTGCACACACACAAACAGGTTGTTTCCACTTTCTTGTTATGCAACTTGATAACCTGAAGAATATATTTTCTTTATTTGCTTATCTATTGCCTGATCCACTTCTAGAAAGGAAACTCCACTGGATATATTCTTGTCTCTTTGTTCCCTTCTGAATTCTCAATATTCTTAGAAGTGCTAAGCTCAAAGTTATGTAGATTTACTAGTATATATATGAATAAACTTTAGTAATCACATGTACTGACTCAGCCCCCAAAACCAAAGGGCCTTAGCCAGCACACTTCACTAGCCAGGGCCCCAGGGCTGGGCCTGGGACAAGTCCCCAGGTAATAGATTAAGAAAGCATTTCTGGGATCAGTCCTCAGGATGGGGCTTTTAAGTTCTTTCAAAGATTTTCAGACATTTAACAGAGAATCCTCGGCTTTACTGCTGAAAGACTCCCTGGGGCTTGGGTGTTTCAGGAACTGACATTTCTGGTTTGAGAACCCACTCTCACCAGTTAACAGGAGTCAGGGAAGCAGTAGATCAGAAGATTTATTCATGGAAAAGCTGTGCTGAAACCTGGGTTCTTCTCTACAAAGTATGCTTCTGTGGATCTTGAGGAGGGAGGGGCTCTAGAGCCTTTATTTTATTTTATTTTTAATATATGTTATTGATTTTTTACAGATAGGAAGGGAGAGGGATAGAGAGTTAGAAACATTGATGAGAGAGAAACATCGATCAGCTGCCTCCTGCACACTCCCTACTGGGGATGTGCCCGCAACCAAGGTACATGCCCTTGACCAGAATCAAACCTGGGACCCTTCAATCCACAGGCTGATGCTCTATCCACTGAGCCAAACCGGTTAGGGCAATTGTGTGTCTTTATAATAGGTGCCACAACCATAGTTTAAGCTACCTTGTCTTAATGCTCATTTCCTTCTGTACTTGGAATTGTCCCTTTTCATTTTTCCAATATGCAGTCCCCAGAGAGTTTCCCGAGCATCAGTCCCATGTAGAAGCTTACTATGACTGGTGTGGCCACTTCCTCCTTTGGTCAGAGTTGTCGATTAAAGCACCTATATCTGTCTTTGGCTCGTTGAGTTCATTTTAATCAAATGATCATGTACATATTGATTGGAAAGTCCTTTTAGAACTGACTGAAACTTAAACATGTGAGTTGCTGAGTCTCTTATTCAAAATCAGAAGGAGGTCTGAGGCTATCAGTAAACGACATCTACTCTAATAAAAGCGTAATATTGAAATTGACCATTTCTCTGGGACACCTAAGCCACACCCATCAGCCAAGCCAGCCTACCAGCCAATCAGAGCAGCTGTATGCAAATTGACCCAGCCAAGATGGAGGCTGGCAGCCAGGGAGCAAGCAGCACCGGGTGAGGCCGAGCAGCGGCGGGGGCGGGGAAATTTTTTTTTTTTTTGGAAATAGTGTCTCCATCCTCCTCCTAGTAATGCTAAAATGATCCAAGGCAGCTGGGGACAGTGGAGGGTGGAGGCAGGGGGACTCCTGGAACAAAGTCTATCTAAAACCAAGGTCCACTCTGAGGGCAGCAGAGCCCAGAGCTGAGGGGTCAGATTTCAGCCCCACGGTCACACCCCCCTGATGCCAGTGACAACCTGGCCCCTCAGGTCTGGGCCCTAATTAAAGTTCTGTTTCATTCTGGTTAAGCAAGCTTAGCAAGTATTCGGTGGCTATTAAAGAAGTCCTCGCTCTGGCCACTGCAATGACCTATTAGTGCCTTTGTGTATCTATTAGCTGAGGTAACGTAGGTCTGTCCGACCTTGACCCGGGCTCTTTCCTGCAGTCCAGCCTCCTCTGAGCTCCCACTCTTACTTAAGTGCAGGGCAGCTGGGCTCGCTCTTCTCCCTCCACGTTAAATCCACCAGAGCGAAGATGTCAGAGGCTGCACGTCTCATGTGTCCGTTCGCTGAGGGGGCGTGCAGACATCTGTCTGACCAGCCTCAGTGCTGTGTGCAGCTACGATGAGGGCAAGCCTCTGTCTCAGAGCGATGGGCACTTTTACGAGCTGGGCAGGCGGGCGGGATGCAGCTGAACTCCCATGGTGCCTGGGCTGCTCTCTGTCATCTCTGCCCCCTGGATCCTGCCAGCAGGGCTGCGAGCAGGAGGAGCTCAGCCAGTGGTCTTGAACTGTGCTCCGTGGCGGAGATCAAACAGGGCAAACCAATTCAAAGCAACAAAATCCACTTTTCACAGCTAGGGTGGGTCCCAGATGCCACCTGAGCTGCCTCTTACTGGGGGCTTTGGAATGCAGAACTGGGGAAGGTGCCTTTTGTTCAGCCACTTTGCCCCTTAACCCATTTAGCTTGCTGAGCAGCAATTTTGTTTTTTGTTTTTGCTTCTGGCATAAGAAAGGTCTTTGGTCACCCATTTAACTGGGGGGTGGTGGGGGAAGGGGTGCTGAGGGAGGGTGAGGGAGGGCTGCAGTTGGGCCCTGGAGGGTGGGGCAGGGTGATGTGCTGGGTCACAGCAGCTACCACACTAACCCCACCAGTCAGTCCCGTGACAGGCGGTCTGCACCACGTCAGCCCCAATGCCAGCCTCCAGGATGCCTGGGCTCCCTTCCTGGGCCCCGGTGTCCAGAAGTCTGCCTGGCATGGACTCTCCAGAGGTGGCACGGGGCCTCTTCCTGTGCTCCCGGGATGGTGGGTGGGTGGCCAGCAATGGGCAGAGGCCTAGTCAGCCTGGGTCCCAGTTCAGTCGGAAGGAAGGGCCACGGCCAGTGGCACTGCTTCCAGGAGCCCCATAGGGCCCACGACATCTGCTGCCCCCCGTTGTGGCTCCAGGTGGGCATGCGAGGGACTGGTTCCTTCTGGGGGTGTTTGGCAACTTCAGTTCCTCCGCCCAGGCCGGGGCGGGGTGGTCATCAGGATGGAGACGTTTTTCTTCACAGAATGGGAGAGGTGGGAGGGAGCACAGATGAGGGAGGTGGGGGCCTCTGGCTAGAAAAACACCGCCAGAGCCAGGAGGCGGGGTCGGGGGGGTGGTGGGGGGGGTGGGCTTGGCCAGTCTGCAAACAGCCATCAGTCTGTCACCCAGCCTGGCCAGGCACTCCAGCAGGTGGACATCCCCCGAGAGGGCACAGGCCGGGCTGAGGGACCGCCCCGAGTGCACAAATTTTTGTGCACTGGGCCCCTAGTATTAATATACATTTGAATTATTTCTCTGATGGCCAATCAAAATTGACATCACTACAGTGGGGAGGACGAAGACATAATTTGAATATTCAAACTTGATATGTCAGGTTGTAAAGGAAACAATAAATTTGTGGTTAATTTTATTTTTTCTCATTTATTGGGGTGGCATTAATAAGATTATATCAGCTTCAAATGTACATTTCTATGATAGATCATCTATATGTTGCATTGTGTGCCCACCACGCAAAGTCTACTCATCTTCTGTTACCATGTACTTGAGCTCCTTTACCTTTACTATCCCTCCATTTCCCTTCCTTTTGGTAACCACCATGCTATTGTCTGTGTCTGAGTTTTTGTTTGTTTAATTTTCTTGTTTGTTCATTTGATGCTTTCAATTCTATATCTCATATATATTGTGAAATTATATAGTTCTTAACTTTTTCTGTCTAACTTACTTCACCTAGCATGATATTCTCAAGGTCCATGTACATTATCACAGATGACAATCTTTCCTTATGGCTTACTAGTATTCCATTGTATATATGTACCACATCTTTATAAAACACTAGAGGTCTGGTGCATGAAAATTGTGCACGGGGGAGGGGGTCCTTCAGCCCGGCCTGCACCCCTCATAATCTGGGACCCCTCTGGGGATGTCTGATTGCCGGTTTAGGCCCAATCAGTCAGACATCCTTCTTGCCTGCCTACCTGCCTGATCGTCCCTAACCACTCTGCCTGCCTGCCTGATTACCCTTAACCACTCAACCTGCCTACCTGAACACTGCTAACTGCCTCTGCCTGCCTGCCTGATCACCCCTAACTGCTCGCTCACTTGCCTGTCTGATTGCCCCTAACCGCCTCTGCCTTGGCCCCCGGCGCCGCGGTTTTATCCAGAATGACATATGGAAGGTCATTTGGCTGTCCAGTCTAACTAGCATATTATGCTTTTATTATTATAGATTATTATAGATGTTTTTAGAATGTCTTATTCCTAGCTTTATCCTTCAGCTTCACCCAGTTCTCATCCCCGTAAGCAATCAGTTAATTTCTTGTGTGTCCTTTCAGATACAGTTTATGCAGATGTGAGATAATATGCATATATATACATATATATAAACCTATGCATTCATTTTTCCCCATTTTTTAACAATAGTTTAAAGTGGCAAAGTGCAATTCAGCACATTTATTTTTCTTCTTTACTAAAGTATCTTGGAAGCCTTGTATCAATGCATAGAAGTCTTCCTTATTCTTTTTTATGGCTCAAAGTAGGATGCCATAACTTATTTAGCAAGTTTCCTATTGATTTGATCCAATTTCAGTTGATGTCTATTTTTTGCTGTTTAAAGCAAGGCTATAATGCAAAAATGTAAATGTATAATCCTATTTTTGACAGAGACACAAATTTATCTGAAATACCCATTTACACGAATGGAATCTTTTGCTGGGTCTAAGACTACAGGCATTTTATAATTTTAACTCATGTTGCTAAATCCTTTTCAATAAAGTTTTTATTAATTTTTATTCCTCCAGAGTGAGTTGGACAAGTATGCAAATTCCCTGAGGGCATTTCTTTCCTGTGAAGACAGCGGTGAAAGGGCAACAGGAGTTAGAAGAACCCTAGGAGTGGTGCTAACTATTTTTATTTCTTCTCTGTGCATATGAGAAACTACAAATTACTGAACAGTTTAGTATATTGTGTGTAGCACACTCATCTTTGTGAGTCAACCCATACCAGAACAAATACAGCCCAAGAAAATGAACGATGTACTTTTCTAATGCACTTCTAAATGAAAATTTAGGACTAATACTACTATGAAAAATGGAAACCTTGGATTAGGGTAGGTAATTTAAATATTAGCACATATACTAAAAATTTTGATACAGATAGATTCTACAGACAGATGCATTAATCCACTCATCGGTGTCTCAAGAGTTTTTGAAGATTTATGCTTTCCATGTTAATTCAAAACCAATTTTGGTACACAAGGAGGAACTTATACTTAAAATCATCAGGCAGCTACCGTTTCTAACAGGGCTTGTAAATTAGTTAGTGCATGCAATTTACTGATCACTTAGAATATAACCTAATTAAGGAAGTGAAATTAACAGATATAAATGTAATTACATAAGGAATCATTTCAGTTTACATGTATTTTTTTTGTGTGCTATTCTCCAGAACTGAACATATATATATTTCATTTTAAATCTTCATACTGAAAAACCATGTGATCAGAATTTGTGTGTATGTCCTTTACTTGGCCTGATGATTGGAAATATTAGCTAGAGACACATTGTAATTGGGCTCCACAGCTTCATCAGAATCAATTGAGCTGCCAGACATTTTTAATGCTATTTGAAACCATTAATGATGAAGAGTCATTTGCTTACCCACAGTCCAGTCCTTCTCCAGTGAAAATTACTGGTCATGAATCTGGTGAACATTTACAGGAATCTGCAAATGAAACAGCTAAATCCTTGATGACAAGGAGCCTCATAAAGGCAGCTCATTTATTCTCTCCGGGCACTCATCCCTGCCACTGGGATCAATAGAAAATCTCATCTGATATATTCTTAAATGCCATGGTGTGAATGCTCTCTTTGCAATTTTGCAGAAGAAAAAACCCACTTCCACTTTAAGGGACTGACATAAAATTCACTAAATAAACACAATCTTACCCTGAGTTTTAGGTAGTCTTAAAGCCTGTAAAATAAAAATGATGCTTTTCCTTCACTTAAAAAAGAGTAATATTCAGACAATTTCAGGTTTTGAAATTGACTACTAACTAAGAGTTTATAATTTGGTCACATATCTGGCAATATAAATATTAACTGATGCAGAGTCTCAACAAGACGATATGAATTAGCACCTTGTTGCAGTATAGCTGCTCTTGCAATGCTTACTGGTTTACTCCACGGAAGTGGTTTTAATTGCAATAAAGAACATATATATATATATATATATATATATATATATATATATATTTACAGTGTAGTTGAAATAGAAGCTTAAACTCTGATAGCAATGGAAAAACAAACAAAAATTGGCAATGACAATTTTTTAGTACGTATTTTAGTCTGGAACCTGAGAGGGTATAACAACGAGATTTTACTCCTTCTATAAGTGTCCTCCTTCAGAAATGTCATGACTGCTTAGTAGCAATTTGCTGTTTAATTAATATAAGGCTCTGTCAATTCTAAACTCTTAACATCCTAATAAAATGCCTTCTGGCAAGAGTATAGACTCTATTAGAAAGCTAGGGTATTTATAAAGTGCTGCAGACTTTCAACTTAGAGAGGTTTAGCAAGAGTGTTAAATCTTTTTATTCTTTCCTTTATTGAAAAAGTAAAAATAAAAACAGCGCACATACTTGCATAAGAACTTACTATGGAACTGACATACTGAAACACACAGAGGTGTGCTTATTCTAAGGAGTGTAAGTTACTACCTAGCAGATTTATTTATTGCATAACAAAGGGTGAATGTTCAAGGACAAAACACCTGCATGCAGTTCAGAGAAGATATTTGCTTTTCCCTCCCATTTCTCTTCCTCCCCACCCAAATACTTTTATCTATACTAACAAAAGCCTAGGTGGCCCTTGTGCCCTCACATCGTCACAAGATGGCCAGCCTCGCACATCACAAGATGGGTGCCCCGACATTGTCACAAGATGGCCACCACAAGATGACCACTGCAAGATGGCTACCACAAGATGCCCACCACAAGATGGCCAGCAGGGGAGGGCAATTGGGGGTCATTGGGCTTCAGGGGAGCACTTATCTGTCAATCAGGCCTGCAGGGGAGCAGTTAGGAGTGATCAGGCGGGCAGGCAGTAGCAGTTAGGAGCAATCAGGCAGGCAGGCAAGTGAGTGGTTCAGAGCCAGCAGTCCTGGATTGTGAGAGGGATCCCAGATTGGAGAGGGTGCAGGCTGGGCTGAGAGACACCCCCTGCTTCAGTGCACAAATTTCATGCACCGGGCCTCTAGTACATTTGTAAATGCATAATTCATTGGCAATCTGTATATGGAATAAAATTTTTGGAAGAAGGGCATAACTTTCCAGCATAATCAAAACTAAAAATTTAAATTAGTACTAATTCATTTAATCTGTTTTGTAACATGTAAAGTGAACAAATGTAACTTCCTGTCAGTGACCAGGTATGTAAGAATATAATAGTCTTGTTTTTTATTTAAAATCAAAATTTAATGGGAGCATGATAATTTTTACACCTTTTCCAAGCAAACGTATTATTAAAAAATAATAATAGCCTGAAAGGTTAAATTTTGTGTGTAAAAATAACACGAGCATCACTTTTACAAAAATCTGCCTTCTCTTTTAAAATAGTTTGGTTTAGGCTATAGCCTTGGAGGCAACAGGCCAGCAGGAGACCAGGAGGATTAGCCCTAATTACTTCATGTTTCACCATAATTAACTTCTCCTACAGAATGTAAACGCTGCAGGAATGATGGAGAGACCTTAGGCCAAGTGGCAAGATATCTAAGCTCTCATTGTTGGCACCTGATAGTCTTCCTTTTGAATTTCTCCTAATCCCTCCCAAAGATCAACTAGTGGACATGCACTGCACTGTGCTTAGCTGTGCCACAGAGATGGGAACTTCTCCTGTTCCTTCATCACTCAGAGTTGATAAAAGGCCTTGGAGGTATTAAAAGCAATAAAGCCATTTCTCCTCTGCTTCCTCATAAGGATGCATCACCACTGAGAACTCATCGCCTTGCAACTTACACTTGAAATAAAGTTTCCAATATTTGCTAAGTTAAAATTTCAACTTTGAGAAATGCAGTACTGT
Organism: Murina feae; assembly: GCA_004026665.1. Taxonomy (NCBI): domain Eukaryota; kingdom Metazoa; phylum Chordata; class Mammalia; order Chiroptera; family Vespertilionidae; genus Murina; species Murina feae. The sequence goes on along the minus strand of PVJC01008034.1, from coordinate 34,711 downwards.
GCATTTTCCTCAGAGATCCCAACCTGCTGCACAGCATAAAATAACCCAGAGGGAAAAAAATAATTACAAATTGTGATTTGGTTTTATAAATGGAAAAGCACGGAGTAGGGACAAGGGGTGATATTGAACCCTAGGATTTAAAACATGTGTAAATACCAAATAAACTGCTTTTTTCCTCTTCAACTCATACATAAATATTATTCTAAAATCCTGGAAAATAAACGAAATAAGACAAGACCTATCCTTAGCATCAAATTAATTATTACTATTCATAACTTTTCCAATCAACAACCTATTCATACAAAATTATATTATAGTAGAAATAATATGAGTCCATGTTTATAACAAAATAAACCCATTGCCTCATACCTCTCCTATAGGAACCAAGAAAAATAATTGATTCATTAAATTTTGACTCTCATTTTAACTTCAAAGGTAAAAATCAGTATATTGAATTACAAGTATAGAGACCTTTAATTTTTGCCTTTTGACAAACTTTTCCTGTAAATATTTTCAGCTTTAGATATAGCTGGATTTGGCTCTAGGGACCTTTTTGCTGACCTCAGCACCATTAAATTGTACGTGTTGTATTCCAAACACATTTGCGTCCCTCCCCTTTCCTCTTAATTCTTAAACTCCTACAAATCTCTAATCCTTTAGTAGATTTGGAAAAGTGACATTTTGCAGAAGTTAGTACTTTTAAAAACTAATATTTATCCTGAACTGATGAATTTCAATCCTGGTTTCTGCACATTCTTAATCATTGACTAATTTTACCTACAATTTTAACTTTTAGTTAGGGCAGAACACTCCCACATACTTACTGTAAAGCCTTAACTTTTATTTAAAGTTTAATTGTGAGGATAATATGAGGATATTAAAATTATTATAGCAATCTCAATTTTTTGTTAACACCACCTATAATATGGAAATAAATTATATTCCTTTATAATTTTTTTTTAAAATATTAGTTTATTCCTATTAAATGTACAGTTTTCACATTTCCTAGTGATTAAAATAGAAAGTCTTAAATGAAAATAAGTAAATATCTGTGCAACATTTATGCACAAACACATTCATTGGTTCATTTATTTTTTAAATTAAATTGTAGATCTTATCCATCACTTTTTATGTTCTCTCAGTCCTGACCTATCAGTATAAGAAACAGGAATTACCTGAGATGTTAGAAATAACTGGGGATGCAGACATATATTATAACAAAGGACATTGCTTCAGAAAACTCTTGGTCTGGTGGAATAGATGGTTAAACAAGCAATTCTGTAAATTTTGCTCTCAGAGACGAGGGTGGATGTGTGTGGGTTAAAGAAACACAAGACCTGTGAGGAACAGCATTGCGTGGGGTGGGTCTGAGAAAACTGCAGGGTGGGAACAATGCTCATGCTTCAGCTTTACTCAGCACATATTTAAATCTGCCCTTCAAAATCGGTTCCAAGAACAGAGGGTATCTTTTTTGTCATGCTATTTTTGAATGCAATTAATTCCCATTGCTTGAAATTACTCTCATCTTATTGTGGGGGACTTAAAAAAATTCTTATAGCACATGTCAAGTAATTGTAACAAGAAGAACGAAAAAAAATTTACTCATATTTTGCCAAATTTCCCATAATTGATTCCAGGTAAGTTCCCCTACCCCCATTAAATTCTAAGGACATCCTTATGTCCTTGTAAAATGTTACATTAATCATTTAGAGAAAGTTTTTCTTCTTTCATATTTCATTTGAACATGTGCAAAAATGACATGCTTTGAACTGCAGAATTTCTTTTTTATATTAGAAGCAAGCAATGGGAATCCATGTTTATGTCATGCCATATTGCTGACCTTTATGATCACTTGTTATTTATGTGTTTACTTCTAGACTGATTACTAAATTTAATTATGACATCTGTAGACTCTTAAAATGTCAAAGCTTGTTGTCCAACAACTGCAAGAAAAAATACTATAAGTGACACACAGAATAAGAGATGTAATCATGAAATTATCTGTTTTATATAAACATAACTGAAAATCTGTTTTGACTCCGTACATCATATACATATACAGAGTTAATGTTTATAAAGAGGCACTATGTGCATACACTTACACATCAGCGATTGTATTTCATAAGGCTTTGCTCGCTGTTAATGATTTCCCTATGCCCAACATTTATTCTAAAAGCAAAGACCCATGAGTAATGCTATTGTATATAGAGACTGTCACATGAAATCTTTTCAGTCTCAATGTACATAGAAGTTATTATCCTCCAATTCTTTCTTCATAATTGTAAAGAAACTGTGGTACTTGGACATCTTCAGCTGGATGAACCTAGCTGTTCATATTTATTCCAGCAATTGTCAAAGTGAAAAGCCAACCATTTGTAAGCATAGTGCCAAATGGAAACACTCAACTGCCCCAGGCAATTGAGGTCTGATATCCCAGTGCCAATTGCAAAAGCTTGTTCCTTTGGTCTGATTCAAACCCCACTGTTCTCTTAGATTGATTATCTCATTGAATTATTTGGTATAGCTTTGCTTACTAATTCCACAGAATATGTCCCATGTGGCAATATATCAATGCTCTCTGAAGGACACCAGGCCACCAAGTTTGTAAGGGCACACACTTTTTAAATGTCTCATAGGTTTAATTCTGCCTGTCTTGTATAAAGAGACAGGATAGCCTTCAAAATGAAGAGCAAAATATAATGCAAGAAGCATTTGTGAACCAAATGATCTATCACATCATACATATCAGATGGATTATAAAAAATAAATAAGTGTTGATGAATATATGGAGAAAAGTGAACCCTTGTGTATTGTTGGTGGGAATGTAAATTGGTTCAGCTACTATGGAAAACAGTATGGAGGTTCTTAAAAAAATTTAAAAATAGCTACCATATGGCCCAGCAATCTTACTTCTAGGAATTTATTCCAGAGGAAAAGAAAACACTAACTCAAAAGAATATTTGCACCAAGAGGTCTCTGGCTCAATTACTGGTCAGGGCACATGCCCCGGTTTCAGGGTAGATCCCCGTGGTGGGAATGCAGAAGGCAGCCAATCAATGATTCTTTCTCATCATTGATGTTTCTATCTCTCCCTTCCTCTCTGAAATCAATAAAAATATATTAAAATAATTTTAAAAAACAATAAAAAATCCTGGTGGAACAACCAGTCACTATGATGTGCACTGACCACCAGGAGTCAGACACTCAATGAGGGAGGTGCCCCCTGGTAGTAAGTGTGCTCCCCTAGGGGGAGTGCCACTCAGCCAGATGCTGGGCTCACAGCTGGCAAGCTCAGTGGTGGTGGAGGGAGCCTCTTCTGCCTCCACAGCAGCACTAAGGAACAGCAAGCAGGTGGGTGATAAAGAATGAGGAATCTTGGACTGCGAGAGGGATGTTTGACTGCTGCCAGCTTAGGCAGACATTCCCTGAGGGGTCCCGGACTGCAAGAGGGTGCAGGCCAGGCTGAGGAAACTGCCCCCCCCCCCCACTACCCTGCAGTGCATGAATTTCTAGCAAATAAATAAAAATTAATTTCAATGTGTCTGTTTCTAATTCCATCCTTTTCTCAAACAGCTTATCCATTTTCCTTGTCATGTGTCTCCACACACTTGCCCTACTACCTCTCTTTCCCACCTGATACCACCCAGCCCAGGAAAATCCAGCCCTAGGAAGTATACTATACAGATGTTAGGCTGCCTAGGTATCATTTTTATCACCTTGATTCCTAGAATTATGTGATTTTGGTAGGTTATTTAGGACTCAGTTTTCTGGACAAAATACATGTTGCTACTTTTGACAGATGTAAAGAATGTAAAGGATACATGGATATATATATATATATATATATATATATATATATATATACCCATGCACACACATCATATGTATTCATACCCATACAAGCATAAACTATATTTAGTACCATTAAATACCATATAAGTGTAAATCATTGTCATGGCCAGTAACTAAATTTATTTTTGAACATATGCATATGATTGTCTCAGTCAGTTTAGGCTGCTAAACAAATTACTTGGTGGCTTAAAAAACAAATATTCATTTCTCACAGCTCTGAATAAACACTGGGGAGTCCATAATGAAGGCAACAACAGATCTACTGGTGGGTGCAGCTTCCTGGCAATGCCAGATCTTCTTGCAGTAACTTCATACAGACAGAGGGGGGAAAATTTCCTGTTTTTTTTTGTTTTGTTTTTGTTTTGTTTTGTTTTGTTTTTAGAGACAGAGAGATGGAAACATAAATGAAAGAGAAACATCCATCACCAGGCTCCTGCTCACCCCCTGCCGGGGATCGAGCCTGCAACCCTGACCAGAAATTGAGCTGGGGGCCTCTTGATTCTTGGGTCCACACTCAGCCACTGAGACCACCGCCCAGGCACTCCTCTCTCTTCCTATGAGGGCACTAATCCCATCATGATGGCTCCACTTTCACCGCCTACTGGCCTCCCAAAGGTCCCACATCCAAATATCATCCAACTGTGAGGTTAGGATGTCAACATATGATTTTAGGGGTCACAAACATTCAGTCCCCAGCAATGGTCAAATTCTCATTAAAATATGGTTTAATCCTCGATGAATTTAGGAGCATAGGGACTTAGTTTGGCTTTGAAAGGAGTAAGTTGAAATTTATGCCAAACAGCATGGGTTTCAGATTCCTGATTCATCAACTAAATTATTGAATTTCAATGGAAAAATAAACACCAGTTTGTCAAGCCACAGGTTGTAAAGAAATCACTAAGAGATTTCTATAGCACATATCCTGATTACAAAGCCAAAATAAAAATATATCTTCTCACCAAAGTATAGTTTCATGAAGGCATCCTGTCTACTGAGCTTTCTTTGGAACTCTAGATATCAAGGGAATACATGTGCCAAAATGGACTTAATTGTCTTTATCATTTATTCAAAGTATTTAGCTAGGTTATTTTAGCAATTGACAGTTCTAAGTGCCTTCCTAAAATCATGCATTACAGTTCATTTACATAGTGTCTTGAATCTATATCTAATGAGAACCAGAAGGGAAGTATGAAAAATAAACAAACCTAGCAATTTAACTAGTCTTTTCCCAGACACTCTCAAGGGCACCTGATAACAGCAAACTAGTAAGATATGATATCCAATCTTTACTAATTTCTGAAACAGGAGCTTGAATCATAGTAATTTCAGAAAGAAGAAAAAAAATCACTGTCAACTCAGGATATTTTACAATATTTGGATTTAATAAAGTCATTAGAAAGAGGCCTAGTAAAAATCCTTGTTGCCTTAACCGGTTTGGCTCAGTGGATAGAGCGTCGACCTGCGGACTCAGGGTCCCAGGTTCGATTTCAGTCAAGGGCATGTACCTTAGTTGCAGGCATATTCCCAGTTGGGAGTGTGCAGGAGGCAGCTGATCGATGTTTCTCACTCATCAATGTTTTTAACTCTCTATCTCTCTCTCTTCCTCTCTGTGAAAAATCAATAAAATATATTTTAAAAAATCCTTGTTGTCTATAAACTTGACCCAGAAGAAGTTCTTCACCAAAGTAAAGAATTTTTTTACATAGATAATCTTACATTGTACAAAATACAAACAAAATATAGACAGCTGGACTTAAATAATCTCTTAAAATTTCAAGAACAGAAAAATATCACTGACAAAGTTAAAAAAAAATTAAGATAAGCTCTTCAACTTGTTATCAAAACCTTCCACACCAATCTTTTTAGTTTTCCTGCCTGCATTCCAAACAAACTGCATATTCCTGCATCTTCTCTGAAAATCCTGTATTTTTATTTCCCCAAGTTGAAAGAGATTACTTATATGTCTAAAGCCCCTTTACGTGTGAAGGGAGGTCATACAATTGACTTAAAAATGAATTGTCATCCAATTGTTGAAATAAATATTAATGCATATAATTCTCCTCTATAATAATAAAAGTGTAATATGATAATTAGACTGGGCAGCCAAATTACTTTCCAGACATTTTTCCAGATGTCCTTCCAGATGACCCTCTGGATGAAGCTGGGGCTGTGAGGGCTGAGGCAAGCCTCTGCAGCTGCGAGGGCTGAGCCCTTTGCATGAGTTCTGCTCATTGGGCCTCTAATATATAATAAAAGTCTTGCCCCGGCCAGTTTGGTTCAGAATAAAGTGTTGGCCTGCAGACTCAAGAGTCCCAGGTTCGATTCCGGTCAAGGGCATGTACCTTGGTTGTTGCACATCCCCAGTTGGGAGTGTGCAGGAGGCAGCTGATCAATGTTTCTCTCTCATCTATGTTTGTAACTCTCTATCCCTCTCTCTTCCTTTCTGTACAAAAATCAATAAAATATATTTTAAATAAAATGAAATAATAAAATAAAACAAAAAAGTCTAATGTGCTAAGTGTCTGGTCATCTGGTCATCCATTCAACCAATCAAAGCATAATATGCTAATGATATGCTAAGGCGTCTGAGCTGCTCACTATGTCATGCACTGACCACCAGGGGGTAGACTGTCAATTGGCTGACCACTTGCTACCCCCTAGTGCTGACTGCTAGAGGGTAGACAGTCAACTGATCAACCAGTCACTATGACCATCAGAGGGCAGATGCTCCAACCGGTAGATTATCATGCTGCTGGAGTCCAGCCTATCAGGACTAGGCAAGATAGGGCTGAACACTCCCTGGAACCCTCCCGTGGTCCCTCTTGCTACCCCTCCCTGACCACCGGTCCCAATAAACCCCAATCAGGACTGGGAAAGATGACCCTGATTGGTCCTGATCACCGGCCAGGAGGAGGGACACTTTGCACAAATTTGTGTACCAGGCCGCTAGTATATAATAAAAGCCTAATGTGCAAATTGAATCAACTGAAGAATGACTGGTGGAATGACTAGTTGCTACGATGTGCACTGACCACTATGGGGCAGATGCTCAATGCAGGAGCTGCCCCCAGTCCACAGGCCCCAGGCCAGCCAAGGCAGGTGCCAGGGGGCAGGACTGGCAAGTGGGTGGCATCAGGCCAGCCTGATCACTCCACCAGTTACCCTACAGATCAACCCTGATCACCAGCCAGGATTAGGGACCCTATCTGTGCAAGAATTTCATGCACCTGCCCTCTAGTTTATATATAAAATATATTACATATATAAATGAAATATTTAATCTACTATATAATTCTACATGCTTAGAAAATATAATGATAGCTAGTAACCTAAACTAGAGGACCAATGCATAAAACTTGTGCACAAGTAAGGTGCCCAGGCCTCACTGGTGATCAGGGCTGATCAAGGCCTTCCTTCCCCTGGCTGCCTTCATTCTGAGCCACCCACTGGTGGTCAGCATGCATCATAGCAAGAGGTTGAACTCCCGAGGGGACAATTTGCATATTAGCCTTTTATTATATAGAATGTTAAAAACATTATTTTGGTACTAGGATTTTAAAATGTTTTAAAATATCTCTCTCTCTCTCTCTCTCTCTCTCTCTGTCTGTATGTTTTTTTCTCTTTTTGTTTGTTCTAACTGCCTAAATTTTCTAAAAAAATAGCATACATTAATGAACTTAAGTAATTAAAGGGGTTTGCAGGTAAATTTAGAACCCAGCACAGAGCTAGAAAATGATTTTATACCTGGTATCTCTGCTCTTTTTCTCCTACACTCTAAGAGTCCCCAGGAGACTTGCAACCAGGACAGTAGCAACTCATCCCAGGCTAACCTCCTGTCACTGTGACTTTAACTTCTCAGTCCTGGAGTAGGTAGATAGAAGACTTGATGGAATCTTGTTTCCTTTTCATTAGCCAGAAAATGGAGATTTAGAAAGCTTAGAAACCTGACTCAACTGAAAAGAAGTAAGAAATGGTGGACCTTGAAAATGACTTCAGGTTTTCTCAATACACAAAATACAGTCAAACACTGCTGCAGTTAAATATTTTATCCTTTGTTCTCCCTGTGTGATCTACGATAATAATCTACTTCATGTAGTTATTTGCTGCTGTATTGCTGACAATTACCTGAAAGAAAAGTTGGGGTGCTTCACTGGGCTGGACAAAGTTTAGCTAAATCAGAAAGCAGGTCTAATTAAGCAAGTTTATCTGTGTATATAAAGCTCTCACTGGTGCCAATCACACACATGTTTTGATCTGTCATTGTTGATTATGTATTCGGTTGACACTTTTATTATAGAGAAAGGGCAAATAATGATATTAAAATATTTCTTCTAATTAATGTTGTTTCAATGTGCACAAATTTGTGCACTGGAGCACTAGTCTAATAAAAAGCAATATGCAAATTAACCATCACTCTGAGACACCTAAGCCATGCCCACCAGCCAAGCCATGCCCATCAGCCAATAAGAGTGGATACATGCAAATTAACCCATCCAAGATGGCAGTTAATTTGTATACACAGGCAAGGAGCGAAGACTGAAGACAGCCTAGAAGGAAGCCAAGTGCTGCAGAAGGGTGCCAAGCGGCAGAGAAGGGAGGGAGCAAGGCAGCAGAGATGGGAGGAATCAAGGCAGCAGAGATGGGAGGGAGCGAGGCAGCAGACATGGGAGGAAGCGAGGCAGCAGAGACTGTAGAGCTGGGAGGGAGCAAAGAGAAGGGAGGGAGCTGAGGCAGCAGAGAAGGGAGTGAAGCCTGCCTCGATGGGCTTCCCTCTCTTTTCTGCTTTGCTCTGGCTCAGGAAGCCTTATTCTTGCATGGATAGGCTGAAGAAGCCTTATTCTTGCAGGAATCTTCCTGCAATGGGCTTCTAGTTTTTATTATAAACAAGAAGGTTGGATCAAAATTACAAACTAAGGACACACACTACATCATAATTTCTACTCTAATTCCTTGAAAATAATAGACAAAGTATATTTTAAAGTAATAAAGGACTAGAAAAATAAATACCATGATCAGAAAAGAAATATTAAGGAGAGGAAAGGTGGGATTGAGTTAGTGGGTGGGAAGATATTAACCAAAGAATTTATATGCATAGATGCATTGCTCATGGACACAGATGAAAGGGAAAGAGTAAGGAAAGACTTTTTAAACAAAATTTTGAAAATGGGAACCATAAAACAAGAGGTTATTAAGCTTAAAATTAAAACTTCTATGAATCAAAAGACATCTTAAAAGACTGAAAAGGTAAGCTAAAGAATGGAAATATATTAAAAACATGTAAGTGGCAGATTATAGTAGAAAAGTGAAAGTTTTCTCCAAGATAATTTAGAGCCCTACAATTTTATAGTTTGCATTAAGTTAAAAAGTCTTAAAAACAAATGCAATTTAAAACCACAAGTTATTGCTAACAAACATTTTAAAAATAATATAGAAAAACACATAGGCATTCACTAATAGATAAATATTATACATATATGCATTGCCCAGCAGCAGTTCTCAACCTGTGGATCATGACCCCTTCGGCAGTGGAACAACCCTTTCACTGGGGTCGCCTAAGACCATCCTGATTCTGATATTTACATTATGATTAATAACAGTAGCAACATTACAGTTATGAAGTAACAACAAAAATAATTTTATGGTTGGGGTCACAACATGTGGAACTGTATTTAAAGGGCCAGAAGGTTGAGAACCACTGGCTAAAGGAACACATACGTATTTGCCAAATGGTGTGGCTACTAAATTCACAGGGTTACATGAAGAGATTTCTTATTGGGGATTTTTTTTAGTCAAACTCACTCTTTACCAATAAATTCAATAAAAATAAATTAAAACAACAAAGTCACTGATTGTATTCTCACCTATAACATGGCCTTTCAGCCAGAGATGGACAGAAACTTCTAGATAAAAATGGATACTGAGATGAAACTCCTGAAGATGCATTGGTATAAAGTATTTTCACTCCTCAATAAAAACTAAACTCTTTGATTATGACTCTCAGATATGACTTGTTTCAATGCATTTCATAAGAGAGTTTCCATTGTGTAAATATTTATGCATTTAGATTGAATATTCCCAGAATCTCTTGATAGGTAGGGTGCAACTGATAAACAGGTCACGAATAAGCCTTTTGGTCACATACAAGTTCCCCACTATGCATTGATAGATTTTCTTTTGGATGAAGACACCAATAATATTTTTTCAGATACATGATTTATATCTATAGTTAACACTATGCATATTTCCTTTGATAAACCAGATACTATAATATATGGGGACTATTCACCCAGTCATATTTTTTCTGAAATTCAGATATGTCCTACCTTCAAATACCTTTTGAGTATTTGTAACCAGGAAATTTTAACTTACATTTATATTTAATCTAAATTTGTCACAACTTTCTCAATGAATTCACTTTCACTATAAACCTCAAAGAATGATCTACTTCCTAAACACTGTTCTACTGGTAGGTCCACAGTATTATGGAATAACTTGACCAGACAAGTGTGTTCCTTTTCTTTGTTTGCCTAATGATATAAAGTGAAATTGACAATATTAAGACAAATGGCATGGTGTACTTTTGCTGACTGACTAATTGCAAGCTTTAAACTATCTCTCCTCATTGGCAGTTGACAGATGTTTGTAACTAGAAACTCAACAGAAGCAATCTAATTATGGTAGAGTCTAAAAGAATGGTGTTCCGAGGATATTTTGCATTGTAGAGAGAAAAGCACTCAATAGATATCAACACCTGCAAGTAGATACCAGTGCTTAAAAATAAATTAAAAATCAGTAATTCTGCATAATCATTCTCAATTAGTCTCTACTGGCCTTAGTAACTATGATAGTAATACATAATGATATTAAAAGTCAAAGTGTTTCATGTAGTTACTCTTGTCACTACATTGCCATTGGAATTTGATGAGTAATTTTTGTTTATATTTTGTATTGATGTCAGAGAGGAAGGGAGAAGGAGAAAGAGAGAGATAGAAACAACGAGAGAATTATCAATTGGCTGCCTCCTGCATGTACCCTACTGGGATCCAGCATGCAACCTGGGCATATACCCTGACCAGGAAACAAACTGTGACCTCCTGGTCCAAAGGTCATGCTCAACCACTGAGCCACACTAGCCAGGCGGCTCTTAGTAATTTGATTATTTCAAAGATAAAAATAAAACTTAGAAACATAGCAAGAAATAAATATTATCTAAAATAAATAATATACTACCGCACGTTAGAATTTTAATCCATTCCTCTCTTATTTTCCAAAAAAAAAAATAATAATCTTTTATGGTTGAATGGTATTTGAGAAAGCACTACCTATCATGATACTTTAGGATGTAAAAATGTAAACACTAACCCATAAAGTAGACCTGACAAAAATCTTCAGAATTTTAACTTGGGAACAGATGAATGAAATTAAGGATGGGAAAACATTTTCTTTATAAGTTTCTGATGTAATTTTTAAACCTTATGGCTAGACTTGAAAATACACAATTTTCTTATTTATTTGGATGTCCAAAGGCTATGACATTGCAGAATGATTTCCTAGTAGTTGAAATTTTCAGCAAGCTTCCAAAATAAATTGAAGAGAAAAAAAGAGTTCATACTTTAAAGAAGTTAAATCAATCTACATAAAATATAATCCTACAAAATTACAGTGAAACAAACTTAAATGATAGATTAATATATCATAAAACATCCATGAAATTCCTTTGAAAATTCTACTAATTAAATAATTTAGTGACTTGTTATTAACAGACTCTCATAAGGGAAGAACTGTGTTGTATTATGTAAATTCTGTTACAGTTAGATTTTTTACAGAACTTATACTGATGCCATTTTATAATAAGACTCCAGAAAAACTTGTTGGTTGATAAACTATGATAACAATTAGTATCAGGTTACACCTTGGACATTTTGTTAGTCCACACATATCTAAAATATGATTAAAATCAAATATGACAATAAAATATAAGCAAAGCTTGCATATCTGAATTAGACAATCTCATATTGCTATGCCTAATTTTGCTGCTCTCCTAAAACATAAATCTCCTTCTACTCCTTCCAAAACATTCAATTTTTAATAAAGTAACATCTGTTTTTTGGGGATAAGACTATGGTACCTGCTGTTCTCCCACCCCTCTGGGAAAATGAAAAAGTAAGCAGTTATTCAACATCATTTTTGTGAGCCTAGTAACAGCTGTGGTTTTTAAAGGGATAAAGCAGTAGAAATAAAATATAAGAGCACTTCAACAATAGATGTGGAAAGTACTGTGATATGTATTAAATTACATTAAAATTAACATATCCTAATGAAAAATTAGACTGTGCCAATCTTATATGATCAAGTAAGTGTAAAGAGAGAAAATGTTGGATTATGTGGTAAACTATTCACTATATACACAAATGAATCCAAATACCAAGAGAATCATTAAGTAAATTAGTTTCTCCAAAATTTGCTTTTGTACATGTAAGCATCCTATTAACACAAGAAATAAAGAAATATTGGGTCTATTTATGTAAGCAGCACCTTAAGTTTTAAAATGAATAATAGTTATTACTAAAAAAATGGCATTGGATTTTAAAGATGGTATAATATACTTATGATCTTGTTGATCTCTTGATGTCAAAACTGTTGCTGATATGCATGCAAACAGATAATTTGGTTGTGTGAAATTTTATCTAAGGCTATAAAAGCTACACTGGTAATTATTAGAAATTTTAACAATCCAAACATTCTTGGTATTTCCATGGTTACTTTTAAAAACACTTTAATATTTTAGTGTTATTCAAATGTGCACATGAGTATTCAGTTAAAAAAGGAAAACTGACTGACCCAAGGTAAAACGAGCTAAAGGCACTGACTCTTTGCATTCTTAAAACACACATTTCTAAAATATTGCAAGAAAAAGAAATGCAGAAGTAAAACTCTTATGAACACAAAATAGAAAACTGTTATATCCTCTTAACAGTTGCTATAGAAATATGTTTATGTTAGAATTTTTTATTAGTAGTTCAATATTTCTACCGACTTTTAACTGGTGTCTTTTCTTTCCTTTATTATTCTTAACATATTCCATTGAGACTTTTCTTTCACTTCAAGAAAAGAGAGGTGACCAGCCAAAGGCATCTCCCTCCCAGCAGCCATTGCCGTGAAAACCTGCACACTAATCAGAAGTGGGTCAAATGGTCTTCACATGAAAGCATCTAACAAGGTCCCCGAGGGAGCCCCTCTAAGTGGCAGCGGGGAAAAGCACGATTGCTTTTTCATGAAGACGGATGCTAGCATCCATTGGCCTATCTTACAGTACAGATGCTTGCTTCTTTGAAGTTACCATAATCATGGTTGCTTGAAAAACTATTATGTTCTTCAAAACAAATTTCCTGAGATTTGGGATCAGAAGCAGTTATAGGGATCGCTATGTAGGGGAAGACTGCACACATTAAAACATTTTGTTATATTTATTTCTTTTTGCCACTTGAGTCAAGTAAACATAACCTTCCATTTCTCAGCTTCTAATTGTAAATACTCAAATTAACTCTGAGTTTAGTAAATTCTACTGTAGATTTTAATAAATAAGCAGAATAATCTATCTAATAATAGAGTAATAGGCAAATCAATTGGGATGCTGTCATGCAATGACCAATCAGCAGGCTGCATGTGCAGCAGGCTTGGGTGGGCAGGGAGGTAGGTCCCAGCAGAGGGAGGCCTGTATTCCCCACATGGCAGCAGCCACTGTGAGCACTTCTGATGGCCACTGCCTCTTGCCCAGTGCTGGCCCCAGGCTCAGGCAAGCCGCTGATGGTTGCTGTCACTGTAACGGCTGGAGGCTCAGGCAATGAGGGCTGAGGCAAGGTTCAGGCAAGCTGCAGTGGCTGCGATGGTTCAGGCTCAGGCAGCCTCGCGGCTGGTGGTTGCAGCAGCAGAGGTGTGATGGGGGCATCACCTTCCCCTGATTGCAGGGTCGCCTTCCACATAGGGAAGCCAGCGGCAGCAGCAGTGAGGAGCTTATAGAGCAGTGCCTTCCCTTAATAAGCTGCTCGCCTCGTGTAGAGGCAGGCCAGACTATGGCTTAGTCATCAGTAGGATATCCCTTGAGGGCTCCTGGACTGTGAGGAGGAGCAGGCTAGGCTGAAGGACTGCCCCAGTGCACAAAATTTGTGCACTGGGCCTTTAGTTTAGATACAACTATATTCTATATAATATAAACATAAAATTATATACTATTGGCTTACTATCTATAATAATAAAAGTAAAATATGCTAATTAGACCAGACAGCAGAATGACCTTCTAGATGTAATTCCAGATGTCCTTCCAGATGAAGCCGTGGTGGTGGGGACCAAGGTAGAGGCAGTTAGGGGCAATCAGGCAAGTAGGCAAGCAGTTAGGAGCAATCAGTTTGGCAGACAAGTGGTTAGGGGTAATTAGGCAGGCAGGCAAAGTAGTTACGGGCAGGCAAGTGATTAGGGACTACCAGGCAGGCTGGCAGAGTGCTTAGGGGTGATGAGGTGGGCAGATGAGGAGTTAGGGGTGATTAGGCAGGCAGAGGTGGTTAGGAGCAATCAGGCAGGCAGGCTAGTGGTTAGGGGTGATTAGGCAGGCAGATGAGCAGTTAGGGGCAATCATGCAAGCAGGCAGAGTGGTTAGGGGCAATGAGGCAGGCATACAAGTAGTTAGGGGTGGTAAGGCAGGAATGCAGAGTGGTTAGAGGTGATCAGGCAGGCAGGCAGGCAGGTGAGTGGTTAGGAACCAGTGGTCCTGGATTGCTAGAGGGAAGTCTTATTGCCTGTGGGATTGAGCCTAAACCAACAGTCAGACATCCCCCAAGGGGTCCCTGATTGTAAAAGGGTGCAGACCGAGCTGAGGGACCCCCCCCCCCATACATGAATTTTATGCACCAGGCCTCTAGTATTAATATAAAAACTCCATGCCCGGTCTGCATGGCTCAGTGGTTGAGCATTAATCTATGAACCATGAGGTCACAGTTCAATTCCTGATCAGGGCATATGCCTAGATTGTAGGCTTGAACCCCAGTGTGAGGCATTCAGCAGGCAGTTGATCAATGATTTTCTCTCATCATTGATGTTTTTCTCTCCATCTCTTTTCTTCTATGAAATCAATAAATATATATTTTTAAGAAAAAATAAAGATAAAAACTCTAAATTTGGTTGCAATGAACAACCAAAGTGATCAACTTAAATGTTTAGCAGCTTATATGTAAATATAAACTAGAGGCCTGGGGCATGGATTCATGTACCAGTGGGATCCCTCAGCCTGGCCTATGGGGACTGGCCCCAAACCAGTTTTGCAACATCCCGCAAGGGGTCCTGGGCAGCAAGAGGACTCCACCGGTGCACCATTAGGGCTCAAGAGGGACCACAGGAGGGCTCTATGGTGTGTCTGGCCCAGTCCCAATCAGCAGCAAGCTAACCTCTAGGTTGGAGTGTCTGCCCCCTGGTGGTCAGTGCACATCATAGAGACTGGTTGAATGGTCGGACTCTTAGCATATTAGGCTTTTATTATGTAGGATAGTAAATTAATGACTATATCTAATCTAATAAAAGAGTAATATTGAAATTGACCATTTCTACAGAATGCCTAAGCCACGCCCACTATCCAATCAGAGCAGCTGTAGGCAAATTAACCCAGCCAAGATGGAGGCCAGCAGTCACAGAGATAGAGTAAACAGGAGGCTTCCGTTGCACCAGGAGTAAACTGTCTGCTGTCTGGCTGGCTGGGCCTCTCTGTGCTCCAGCCAAATTGTTGCAATTATAGAAGCCTCAGAGCTGAAGCAAACAGCAGGCTTCAGTTGCACCAGCGATGGAGGAAACTGCCTGCCTAGAGTCTACTAAGGCAACATTCTTTCAGTTATAGAAGCCACGGAGCTAAAGCCAACAGGAGGCTTCGTTACCTGCCTAGGCCTAGGCTTAAAGGAACAGTATCAATTATAGAAGATAAATAAACCCCAGAAACCTGCTTCCAGCCAGCCTTGTTGGGACATTGGATCAGTGGGAGCAATGGGCAGACTGAAAGCCTGAAAACAGCCCTCAGCCCGTCACCCATGCTGGCCACACCCCAATGAGGTGAGGGTCTCCACTGGGGGGTTTGGCCAGCCTGCAAACAGCCATCAGATCATCACCCAGGCTGGCCAGGTACCCCAGTAGGGACCCAAAACCTGAAGGAGCTGTGGGCAGCCTGAAAACACCCCTCAGCTCCTCACCCAGGCTGCCCAGGCACCCCAGTAGGGACCCATAACCTGAAGGAGCTGTGGACAGCCTGAAAATGGCCCTCAGCCCGTCACCCAGGCTGGCTACACCCCAATGGGGTGAGGGTTCACACTGGGGAGCTTGGCCAGCCTGCAAACAGCCATCAGCCCCTCACCCAAGCTGACCAGGCATGCCAGTAGGTGGACATCCCCAGAGGTCACAGGCCAGGCTGAGGGACCTCCCGAGTGCACAAATTTTTGTGCACCAGGCCCCTAGTATTTAATAATAATATTATGACATTTTGATCAGTATGAGCTATAATAAATTTTCTTCAAATAAGAATAATCTGAACTATGTGAAACTGTTTGGCTAAAGAGCTATCAACATCAAAAATCATTGTTTGAGAAATTTGCCATTGGATATTAGTTAATTCATTCACAAATTCATTCATGTATTTGTAAGCAATTTACTTACCTACAAGTTATTGTGTGATACTCCAGTGAGAGGCAATTTTTCTTCTATCCTTGAGAAATGAAATTTGAGCATACAAAATAAGATAGATCATTTGTACTGATTCTCTGTCTTCTAGAAGATCTATTTCTTGCTATACAGCAGCTTTAAAGCTCTAAACTGTGGTGTGTGCTTTTTTAAATAGACAAACAGACCAAATATACATTTCTAATTAAAAGCAAATCTTGCCACCCTAGTTAAACACACTCTTACAAGTAAGATATTAATATGAAAAATTGAAATATCATTCAAAATACATGTAGACAAAATAAAAATTTGTTAACTGATATTGTCAATGACAAGAGGAAAACTGAACATGAAATTTCATAAAGAACATTTGCAATAAACCCACATGTGTTATTGAACAAGTTTTAAAATACAACTAGAAAAAAAGTGCCCTTCTTAACATAAGAAAAAATGCTCTGCTAATAAATGGGCTTCAATTTAAATTAAAAATGGTATTAAAGTCTTCTGAGCCCTCTGTCTTATGGGCATCCTTGGTAAAATTACTAGTATCAGCACAAAACAATAAGAAAGGTCAAATTTTAGTGGCATCACAAACCTGTTTTGTCCAAGATTTACTTTGTATATATAATATGAAATAGACGAAGTTCTTAATACTTCCGCAAATTCAGAAGCGAGAAGACAAAGGAGTAGCCTCCTTTAGGAATAAAAATATAGTACTATGTTTAAATCCCGCAAAATTAATGTTTAGCTCAAGGATTTGCTGTTCATCTCAGAATCCCTCAAGCCCGAGGCAGGATTAGGTCAGATTCATGTTAGAGGAAATCAATAGATCTTACTTTATTAATAATTAAAAGGCTAATATAGACTGGCAAGTGACTAAAAATGTGTAGGACACATATTTATTACTAAAATTTCAAACACCTCCATAATATGTAATTTCAAATTGGGCCACACAAGAAAGCGAGAGGTAATGCTAAATATGAACAAGTGACAGACAGAAGAGGCAAGTATTCTGTGTCCATTTTATATTTAGCAAAGTTTCTGTCTATAAAGGGGAATGCACAACTCATAACTAATTTGGATCCATGACACATACTGGATTGCAGCTATAGCTTATTCTGTCACCAGTAGTTAAATTGATCCCCATTAAAATTTCTCAGGGTGACCGAAAGTTTGCACAATGAAGGACGTTAAAGCTCATCTGACAATCAGGTGTGTTGAATTTTATTATTACATTTATTATTATTATTTGTGTACTTATTTGTTTAAATTGAATTAATTGGGGTGACATTGAGTAATAAAATTATATGGGTTTCAGACGTACAAGTCTATAATATATTGTATTGTGTGTTCACCACCCAAAGCCAAGTCTCCTTCCATCACCATTTATCCTATTTTACCTTCTTCTACCTCCCCCAACTCTTCTTTCCCTCTGGTAACCACCGTACTGCTGTCTGTGTCTACAAGGTTTATTTTTTCCGTGAACTTTTTTTTCCAGCCCCCTAACCCCTCTCCTCTCTGACAGGTGCCAGTCTGTTCTCTGTTTTTATTTTGTTTGCAAGTTTATTTTGTTCATTAGATTCCACACATAAGTGACACTGTATGGTACTTATCTTTCTCTGACTGGCTCTTTTCACTTGGCATAATACTCTCCAGGTCTATCTATTCTGTTGCCAGGGTAAGATTTCCTTTCCTTTTTTTTTTTTTTTTTTTATAGCTGAGTAGTACTCCACTGTGTAAATGTACACGAAATTCTTTTACCCATTAATCTACAAATGGGCATTTGGGCTGCTGCTTCCAAAAAGTTTTGGCTATTGTAAATAACGGTATAGTGAACATAGGGGTGCATATTAGGTTTTTTATATGTATTTCAGAAGTGGAAATCTTAGTAATGCAAAAACAATATCTATTGAACATACTATACATTATACCACTCTAGCAGTACCTCATTTCCAGAATCCATAGTAATTTCATTACTGTGGCCACTAATTTTTATATATAGTTTATGAATGAAAGAATAGATTAGTATACTTCTAAGCTAAGTACCAACCTTCAATTTGACATCAAAGCTTCTTTAGCTTTCACTGTTTTGACAGCTCTTATTTCAAGTTGCAATTTCTTCCATAGATAAAAATGTTAATTATGCATGACCTAACTAAAATTAAGTTTTTGAAATACTGAATCTCAAGGGATTAGAAAAGATACGGGCAATAGATCTTAGAAGGCACAGAGGTGGTCCAAACACAGAGGTATAGATTCATTTCATCTTATAAAAAGGAATGTGTTTCATTTTGATATTTATATATCATATTGTAATGCAAATTCAGGGATTTATAATGGAAATTCAGATTTGAACACATAGTTGAGGTTATGAGCAATTTGTTAGGAAGATGTTTTGTCTTATACCTTCTTCTTCCTCAACTGCTAGTATAATGCCTGGTACTCTGAATAAAGAAGAAAAGAATAATATTCTCCTCGAATACCACAGACTTCTTCCTTTTTTGGCTGTAAAAGGAAGATTCTGGAAGGTGACATGGATATCTTTTGGGGAAATACAGTGGACTTGAAACTCTGAGACACAGAACTCAGGAAAGTGTCTAATTGAAGGCAGAGTTAGAATCCAAATGCACTAGAACCCATACAGTAAGTGTTGGGAATGGAGGAGACTTATTTGCAAACTGGAGAAGGTTTTAATGAGAGACTGAGGTTACAGAGACCGCCTGAATGTTTGGGATACTGGAAACACTAGGACAATCACCCCAGTAAGAACTTTTTTAGTCACTGTGTACCTTAAATGTAACTATTGCAGGAATAATGCATAGTCTGGATTGCCATGTGTCTTTAAATGTAAATGGTTCAAGTGTTACTTACAGGTAAAGTACTTCACTGTTTCAATAATACAATTTAATATAGATTTCATAAACCAAGAAAAAAAGTATTTAACTGGGAAATTTTTTTATACAATAATTTTAGACTTTCTAGAAGGATATTGACCGGTTACAAATTACCTATAGATAAAGTAAAATAGAAAACCTGGTATGCATTCTGAGCTACATAATTGGTGTGAAAGGAGGAGCACAGAGGTTGGTCTGAGGACCTGACTCTTAATTATCCCACTGACAGTCACTACCCTACAGGCCTAACCCCAAGGCAGAAAATTGGGCAAGCCCACTTCCTCTGTCCTAGATACAGACCATTGCATTAGGATACACTCTCAGGAACAATTCTAACTTTGTAATCCTTTTCTTATTCCGTTCTAGTGTTTGACATTATGAAGTACAGGGCAATAGTATAACCCAGTGCTTCTATGGCATGGAGGAGCACATCTCTACAAGTGATATCACAAACCCACACTGAGGTAGATACACAGTGGCTAAGCTAATGTGGTCTTGCTGAAATATCAACACATGTTAATGATTCAGGTCAAGATTAAAATTATTCAAACAGAGACATTAAAAAGGAAAAAAGTAAAGGAAGGAAAAAGAATATTCTCATATTGGAATGATTGCTGTAGTTTTTTCTGACTTTCTTGATTTGTTAAATTTCCAGCCCTAACCGGTTTGGCTCAGTGGATAGAGCATCGGTCTGCGGACTGAAGGGTCCCAGGTTCGATTCCGGTCAAGGGCATGTACCTTGGTTGCGGGCACACCCTGGTATGGGTTGTGTAGGAGGCAGCTGACTGATGCTTCTAACTCTCCCTCTCCTCTCTGTAAAAAATCAATAAAATATACTTTAAAAATTTTTCCAAATATTCTGGGCAGTGTGGTCCAACAGAACTTTCTGTGCTCCGTACTGTCTAAACATAGCCACCAGCCACATGTGGCTACTGAGCAGTTAAAATGTGGCTAGTCCAAACGAGGATCTGAATTTTCAATTTTATTTGTTTAAATACTTTGCATGTAAATAGGCACCTGGAGATAGTGGCTATTGAACTGGTAGCCTATATCCCAGGATAGTTGGGTAAATCAATTTAGAAAAGCAAAAGATCTCTGCTACAAACTGAGTTTACTCTACATTATACACTTAAAAATCCCAAATCCTCTCTCCATTTAATAATTGCTTTTAGAGAACATTGTTCTTTAAGACAAATTTATAGATTTTATTGGTGTTTTAAAATTCCTCCCTGATTCACAGTCAATTAACTGCAATAGTAAAAGCCCACAAATTGAAGCGAGTCATAAAGTACCCAAGACATATCTTCCCAGACCAAACTAGAACTTGGCATTAATTGTCAGAGGAAGAAGAGAAGGACAAAGGGCAAGTGGAGCAGGTGGAGGATGGTGGTAAAAGGGAACTCAAAAACATTTTCATTTGTTCAACATAGATTGAGAATGTAACCCCAAATCTTTTTACATTTCAGTAGAATGGCACCTTTACAGGAAAACTGTGTGTGTGTGTCTATGTTTTAAAAGTCAAGAAATCATATTATAAAAAATATCTTGTGACCCTCAAATACTACTAGAAAAGTACCTGACATAACACTAAAAGAAATGTTTCTCCAATCTAATCTAATAAAAGAGTAATATGAAAATTAAGCGTCACTCCGAGACTCCTAAGCCACTCCCCCAGCCAAGCCACACCCACCAGCCAATCAGAGCGCTGTATGCAAATTAACCCAGCCAAGATGGAGGCCAGCAGCCACAGAGCTAGAGCAAACAGGAGGCTTCCATTGCTACTGCTTGCCTAGGCTGGCAGGGCCTCTGCTCAAGGAAACATTGTTTTAATTATAGAAGCCATGGAATTGAAGTAAACAGGAGACTTCGCTGCCTGACTAGGCCTCTGCTTAAGGCAACAGAGTTTCAGTTATAGAAGATAAATAAACCCCAGAAACCCGACATTGGGTCAATGGGAGCTGTGGGCAGGCTGAAAACGGCCCTCAGTCCTTCACCCAGGCTGGCCACACCCCCATGGGGGACTTGGCAAGCCTGCAAACAGCCATCATCCCCTCACCCAGGCTGGCCAGGCATGCCAGCAGGTGGACATCTCCCAAGGGGTCCCAGACTGTGAGAGGGCATAGGCCAGGCTGAGGGACGCCCCCGAGTGCACAAATTTTTGTACACCGGGCCCCTAGTTGTTGTACAACAGGCTTTTTGTAGTCTAAATTATAATTGAATATATTAAAGTATCCCATTTGTGCTTCAGCAAATTAAGCCTTCCATGGTCTTTCTTTCTTTCTTTCTTTCTTTCTTTCTTTCTTTCTTTCTTTCTTTCTTTCTTTCTTTCTTTCGGAGACGGCTCGTCAGTAAACATTCACTATTGTTTCAGCTATGAAACCAAGCTCTGAATTCAGATAAATTCCAGTTAGGATACCTACTGGTTGTACAAAGTTGGGAAAGTTATTTAACTTTTCTAAGTTATTTTTCTATTTATAAAATGAGAATAATGTTAATGTCCACTTTTGAGTGTCTGTAAAGAACTAAAAATGCAAATAAAATTATAAAATGCAAATAAAACGTGTAGCATAGTACAAGCTACTTGTTGTTAGAAAGCACTGCATAAACATCACTTTTAAAATAATAAATATAAATGGTGTTGTAAATTTACTTTATAGGATAGGATTTTATGTTTTTGTTTCTCTTTTTCACATGTTACTACTGCTGCTGTTCGATTTTACTTTTAGATTTAGGATTAGAAAGATTGATAGGAAATCCCTGGCCTGAGAATGAGGATTCCTGTGTTCTAGGCTCTATTAGTCACTTTTTTGGGGGGCTGGGTTGGGGTTGAATCTTGTCAACTCTGCAGCAGTGTCCTCACTGTTACTTGAGATAGGAGAACACAACAAGGTCCTCTTACATGGCAAGAACTTCATATGCTGACGCATAGGATTGTGAATAGAGGTTCCCTATTTCATGTGAGGATTCATCCAAAAGATCTCCTGAGTTATGAAAGAAAACTTTCATAACTCAATTTTCATAGAAAAATAAAATATAATGAATGTAAAAGATATCTGGAGGAGGGACTTCCTCAGATACACCAAGGTAAATAGTTAGGTTTTACCTAGCCTTTACTTATTGCTAAAATTTGTCCAGTTACTTGTTTGCAAAGGCATTTTCTAGAACTATACACTACCACTAAAAGGTCACATGGATGACATTACAATGGGTAGTCTAAAGACTTAAAATTATAATAATTGTGAATGTTAAAACACAGTACTAATAAAATCACTGAGATGGTCTGATAAACATTAAAGCAAACAAATTAAAAAAATTGATATTTGAGCCCTAACCAGTTTGGTTCAATGGATAGAGCATCGACCTGCAGTCTGAAGGGTCCCAGTTCGATTCTGGTCAAGGGCATGTACCTTGGTTGCAGGCACATCCCCAATAGGAGGTGTGTGTGCAGGAGGCAGCTGATCGATGCTTCTCTCTCATCGATGTTTCTAACTCTCTATCCCTCTCTCTTCCTCTGTGTAATAAATAAATCATATATATATATATATATATATATATATATATATATATATATATTTGATATTTGAAATCATAAAGCCTGGATTCTAACAAAACATAGTAGGCACTTCTATTTATCAGAGAATGGAAGTTATCTCTTAGAAAGGGTTAACAACTCAATAAGCCCAACATCTTTGAAATTTTGGAAGTTCTGAAAGATAAAGTTCTAGAAAAAGGAAGTTTTATACTATTTAAGTTATGCCCATAAATGGAATCTATAATCATATTCTACATCTCAATATCTCAAATTCTCATCACTCAAATTTTAATTGCATCTTATCTATGGATCATGATTCTGAAAGGAGCATGCAAATTATGCTGTGGATTTTTAAAAGTTCTACATTTGTTCATTCATTGGTTTATGTATTAAAATGTCATTTATTATCACTTGCATCAGGTAAAGTACTGGGTAGAAGGCCATATCCTATCTAATAAAAACAGAATATGCAAATTGACCATCACACCATCATAAAGATGGCATGTCCATAGCCATAAGATGGTGGCACCCAGTCTCCTCAGCCCTCCCAGAGTCCCTCAGTTCTTTCAGCCCCACTGGGGGTGGCAGGTCCATGGTGTGGCCAGACCTTCCCTCAGCCCCCCAGCCACCCAGGGCCAGCCAGAGGTGCAGGCAAACCTCAGATGGTGGCTACCCAGCTGCCCAGGGTCACCCAAGGGTCAGGTAACCAGTGCCAGCTGAGGCTTACACTGCCAGCAGTGGCAGCAGCAGAGAAGTGGTGGGGCATTGCCTTCCCCTGATGGCTGGGTCACCTCCCGCCACTGAGGGCTCCCAGACTGTGAGCTAGCTGGGCTGAGGGAACCCCCCCTTCCAGGGCATGAATTTTCCTGCACGGGTCCTCTAGTAGACTAATAATTTACTACTTTTGCTTTTAAGACATGTATAATCTTCTGAGTGATTGGTAAGTACAGTTGAAGAGAGATATTTAATTTTTTTTGCTTAAATAGATCAATTTATCTATCTGGAAACTGGGCCTCAGGAATATTTTATATAGGCTTGGACAATTTTTTATAAATCAATAGTGAAAGCTCCACAGATTGTGACAACAGGAGAAAGATGAATTTGCTAGATTCTTAAGTTAATAACTCAGTATATGCCATTACATAGTCACAAAGAACGAAGTATTATCAGAGTGTCCAGGAGATATTAATTAATACATTTCTGTTTGGCATAAAAATACCTTACTTAAAGAATTTCACTTAATCTATATTTAGGTTTTAGCACTCTGGGAAATAATGTAGCACTACCCACCACTCAAATGGCACATATATTTGTGATAACTGCATGCATAAAGAGAGTATATGAAAAAGTAGCACCAATTCTGATTCTTTTTTCCCCCAGACATTTTACATGTGAAAACTCTCAAAAGAATATATTTTATTTTTGCCAATTGACCAATTCGTTCTAGAATACCTCTCAAATTTGTGATAGAATCCTTTTAGGCAATAGTTCTAAATATAAGCTCTTCCCTCCCTAAGCACATACAGATAAAAGTTTTCAGTGATTTTATTTGAGCTTGTCTATGAAAATTTATAATAACTAAAGTGATAAACATCTATGATATAGTTAACATTCTTTGATACATGAAAAGAAGCATGGGTGAATGATGAGGGAAATAAAGTATCTCAAATCTTAAAGCTAGCATACATAGATGGTACATGCTTTCCTTCATGGCAGAATGTAGAAGAGAATTCCTGAGTTAGAAGCTTCTAGATCAAAATCAATATAACTACCTTTAGAAACCTAAACAAAAAACTAGTTAACTTTCAGCCCAACTTTAAGCTGTTCTAAAGGTTAATAAAAACAATCTTAGATTTATATCAGAATGTAAAATGGGAATGTTTAGAAATATCTAATCTGTTTAACCTAAAATTCTAATTTTTTTAATCCATTTCCAAGTTAATCTTATCACATACAGCTTTCTATTCAATCAGCATCCTTGCCATTTACTCCTCCAGTTAGAAAACAAGATAAAGAACTAAAGTATCTTTATTTTAATACTAGGGGCCCCGTGCACAAAAATTTGTGCACTCGGGGGGTGGGGGTCCCTCAGCTCGGCCTGTGCCCTCTTGCAGTCTGGGACACCTCGGGGGAGATGTCCACCTGCTGGCATGCCTGGCCAGCCTGGATGAGGGGTTGAGGGCCATTTTCAGCTGCCCACAGCCCCTTCAGGGTTCGTGCACTGGGGGTGGGAGGGCTGGTGAGTGCAGGCCTGGACGTTTCCCATCAGAGGGCCCACGATTGCACATGCCTGGTGGGCCCTCACCGCTAAGGGGACACACCTGGCGCAGAGCTGGGTGGCGAGCCAGGGGTGTTCACTGGTGCAGGATCCCTCGGTGGGGCCCTGCTGCTGAGCGAACACACCTGGGGTGGAGCTGGGCAGCGGACTGGCTTCGGATTCTCCGCACTGTGCAGCAGACGCTCCCGCATGCCCTGTGGAGGCCCCCGGGGCAGAGCCAGGCAGCAGACCCCGGACGGGCGCTCCTGGATGCCCCGAGGAGGCCCCTGGGGGGTGGAGCCAGGCAGCGGACCCAGAATGGCTACTCCTGAAAGCCCTGTGGAGGACCCGCTCTCCCACGCGCCTGGTGGAGGCCCCCGGGGGGGGCGGAGCCAGGCAGTGGACCCGGGATGGGCACTCCTGGATGCCCCAAGGAGGCCCCAGGCCGGACCACCCCCCCACTGAGCTGACACACCAGGCACAGCTATGATGGCCACGGAGGCTCCCAGTGCAGAGCCGCCCTGCCAGCCTCCATCTTGGCTGGGTTAATTTGCATAGAGCCACTCTGATTGGCTGGTGGGCATGGCTGTGAGCAGAGGCTCAGCTAGCCTAGGCAGGCAGTTGCAACAGAAGCCTCTGGTTTGCTCTAGCTCCATGGCTGCCGGCCTCCATCTTGGCTGGGCTAATTTACATACAGCCACTCTGGTTGGCTGGAAGGCGTGGCTTGGCTGGTGGGCGTGGCTTAGGTGTCTCAGGTAACGGTCAATTTGCATATTACTCTTTTATTATATTAGATGAGTTCATTTGTTGGTATCTCCCTAAGCACATGACTCCATCAGGAATTCTGAGTTCTTTGCAAAGCATTAGGAACAAACTTAACTTGGCATTTAATGCATATTATCCAAGGGGAAACAAAATTAAAAGTAAAATCTCTTAATACATAGAATTTATCTCTAGAAAAAAATAAATTTAATATCAAAATGGCATCAAGTTTCATAAAATCTACACACCTTCCTCACCCCAACAAATCAGGAAATTTTACTGATATATAAACTCTACTTTAAAAATAAATCAACAGAAAGGGATATCCCAAGCCAGACAAAGTAACAATAGCAAAAATAAATAATATAAAGAATCATATAAAGGATATATTTTTTTTTTTCCGGAGATTTTCTATGATTATGTTGACAAGTATGTTTGCCTGAAGACACTTTCCTTCTTTAGAACCTAAACATTCACAAATATCTAAACTTGTGATTATCTAACCAGGAGTAGTGTGTGTACTGTAATACATGCCTTAAGGGAACTGCAAATGTCAGTAAGATGCAAAAAATAGTCAAGAGTGTGAAATCATGAAAGGCATGCCGAAAGTTGAGAAGCAATCATTTAAAGGGCCCTTCATGCAGACTTTCCCTGTTGAAAGGAGCCCTGCATTATATTTCTGAAGATCTAAGTTAAGCTCAAGAGACTAGAAATCTGATGACGGTTTCATGGACTAACAGAGCATCCTGGAAACTTTAGACCTACAGATTCTATGGAAACAGGAAATGTAAGAACTTTGTCTTAATTATCCTAAATGTCGGCTGTAAGAAGAAATGGGGAGAAATGCCAGTTTCTTTTTCAAGGGAAAAAGGAAAAGGAACACTCTGATCTTATTCTCTTTGAAATTGGTGCTGGAGCAGGGATACAGGAATTGCAGCAAAAGATTGGGGCTTATCACACTTTCCATTTGAAATTGTATTAATCAGTGGAGAGAAAGGAAGAAACATATTTTCACAGAGATTCACCACTGAAATAATCTCTGTAATACCCACTGCTCTGATGGAGGAAAGAAGAAGAAAAAGAAAGAGAGAGAGAGAGAGAGAGAGAGAGAGAGGAAGGGAGGGAGGGAGGGAGGAAGGAAGGAAGGGAGGAAGGAAGGAAGGAAGAAGGAAAGGAGGGAAAAGGGAGGGAGGGAGTAAAGGGAGGAAAGAAAGAAGAGAATGAGAAAAAACAGAGAGGAAAAGAAAAGGGCATTTTATTTATTTATTTTTATTAATTGGGATGATATAGAGTGTTTTAGCCTAAGATTCAAAGAAATTGTTTATAAGAAAATAAAGCACTCCTAATTCTATTAATTATTAAATTCTAAAAAGTTACTATCTGCAATTTATCTTTATTATCACTATTATTTTCATTTTCTCCTTTTGTATTACTTTTTCTTCATAAATTTGAAAATTTTTATGAAGATGCTACATTTAGCAGGATACTACATTTTGGTCCTCTGTCTTTTAACATTTTCCTCAATCTCTCCATTCCCCTCCTTCCCTGTAATGGACAGAGAGGAAAGGTAATTGGCCTGCCTCCCATGAAGTCACTGCCATACTTCCAACAGGAAAGTAATTAAGAAAAAGACATTTATTTAAACACTTTGCTAGATTTCCAGCTTCTGACATAAATTTGCATTAATTTGATTATTTATTTTAAAAAATAGGATTTGGGGCTTGGTCTTGATTATAGGAAAAACAGTTCAAATTCAGGTGGTTCCCTGATGGCATTTATTTGGATTAATGTTTCTTGTTTAATACATTGAATATTAGTAACCTCACTTTTCTACCATGCACATGCTCAAAGTAAATCTGCTGGAACAGAAAACGTGTGTTCCAAGAGACTATTCATTAAGTTTTTCCTGAGTGTTTAGGGCAATCCAAAGAATTCTGCCTCTCCCTGGGGATAAAGATAAAGAGACAGAGGATCTATCTGCCTGTCTGAGAGGTATGTGTGTGGGGGGGAGGTGAAAGCTAACAACTGAGCTAACACAAGATTGGGGTCCTCTCCGGGGACCTAGGAAAGGGAGTGGGAACCTGGAGCTGACTCATTTAGGGGTTGACTGGAGAGCAGCAAGGCCAGAGAGGGGCTGTTGGGTGGGACAGGGAGAGATCCTGATGAAGCAAAGCACAGGCTCCACCGGAATGAAGAAATGCATTAAAAAGAGGTAGTGGTTCACGTGGAGGTTTCAGTTACCAAAGTTTAGAGGCATAATGTGCTTCACTCACCTATAGTTACAAAACATAAAAATCATTTAAGGTACCATTTTTATTTAAAAATATTTTTATTGATTTCAGAGAGGAAGGGAGAGGGAGAGAGATAGAAACATCAATGATAAGAGAGAATCATTGATCAGCTGCGTCCTGCACATCCTTTACTGGGGATGGAGCCTGCAACCCAGGCAGGTGCCCTAACCAGCAATCAAACCATGAACTCCTGGTTCAGAGGTCGACACTTAACCATGGAGCCATCATAGCTAGCTAAGGTATCATTTTTAACTTTTATCCAAATCTAAAACGTACAAAGATATTACATATTTTCTTTTTTTAACAATATCACATTTGCTCAAGTTAAGCAAATATTAAGTGAGACATTTAAGACAGCATAAGAGTCATCAACTTTTAAGCTCTTTTATTGACTGGCGTACCAGGGCCAGACAACATGCTACATGTTTCAGATAGAGAATCAAGTCACCATACTATGCTTAAAGGTACCACAGATTACCCAAAAGATGCACATGTGCAATCACACAAATGAAAAGGTTTGGTAAACTAAGCAATTTTTTTAATAGACACATAAGTGACACCAAGGAGAGAATAACCTTGACTGGTTCTTTCTGTATACTGGGTTGGGAGAGGTATGACCAGAGAAGGCTTCAGAGAAGAAACAATAATCAAACTAACTTTAGGTAGAGATTTTATAGGAATCTACACAGAAGCAACTACATAGTTGAGCATAGATGTGAGATTGTAAGAAAACAGTTCAAAAATCTAGGATAGGTTCCATGAAGATAAAGAGAAAATTAAGTCAACTCAATCACACACAACCTACTTCAACTATCTTTACATATATCTATTTTTATCATTATACTAGAGACGGAGTGCATGAAATTCTTGCAGGTGGAGGGTCCCCTCAGCCCAGTCAGATATCCCTCTCACAATCTGAGACCATTGGTTCCTAACTGCTCACCTGCCTGCCTGATCACCCCTAACTGCCACCCCTACTGGCTAGGTTGCCCCTAACTGCCCCTCTCTGCCAGACTGGTTGCCCCAACTCCCTCCCCCCACCGGCCTGGCCACCCCCAACTGCCTCCCTACCGGCCAGGTTACTCCCAACTCCCCCCACCCCCCGCCAGCCTGATTGCCCCATGTTTAGTTGTTTGGTCGTCTCTCACTAACCCCCCTGCAAGCCTGGTGGCTCCATCATGCAGCCTGCTGTTTGGTTGTTACTGTTACTGTAGTGGCATCCTGGACATTTTGCACATTCCTCTATTATATCTACACCTGTATTTATCTGTATCTGTTCCATGAATAAGTATATATCTAATCTAATAAAAGAGTAATATTGAAATTAACCATTTCTCTGGGATGCCTAAGCCACGTCCACCAGTCAATCAGAGCGGCTGTATGCAAATTAACCCAGCCAAGATGGAGGCCAGCAGTCACAGAGCTAGAGCAAATCGGTGGCTTCCGTTGCACCAGGAGTAAACTGTCTGCCTAGGCCAGCTGGGCCTCTCTCTGCTCACAGCAACATAGTTGCAATCACAGAAGCCACGAAGCTGAACCACGCAGAAGGCTTCTGTTGCACCAGCGATGGAGGAAACTGTCTGCCTAGGCCAGCTGGGTCTCTACTAAGGCAACATTCTTTCAATTATAAAAGCCATGGAGCTGAAGCCAACAGGAGGCTTCGTTACCTGCCTAGGCCTCAGATTAAAGCAACAGTTTCAATTATAGAAGATAAATAAACCCCAGAACCTGCTTCCAGCCAGCCTTGCTGGAACGTTGGGTCAATGGGAGCTGTGGACAGCCTGAAAGTCTGAAAACAGCCCTCAGCACTGCACCCAGGCTTCCCAGGCACCCCAGTAGAGACTCGAACCCTGAAGGGACTGTGGGCAGCCTGAAAATGGCCCTCAACTCCTCACCCAGGCTGGTCAAACCCCAAGGGGTGAGGGTCCACACTGGGGGGCTTGGCCAGCCTGCAAACAGCCATCAGCCCCTCACCCAGGCTGGCCAGGCATGCCAGCAGGTGGACATCCCCCAAAGGGTCCCAGATTGTGAGAGGGCACAGGCCGGGTTGAGGGACCTCCCAAGTGCACAAATTTTTGTGCACCAGGCCCCTAGTGTGTGTGTGTGTATAATATATATATATATATATATATATATATATATATATATATATATATTCAAATAAAAGAGTAATATGCAAATTAGGCATCACTCTGTTACACCCACCAGCCATGTCTACCAGCCACACCCATCAGCCAGTCAGGAGCAGATATGCAAATTAACTCAACTAAGATGGCAGCAGCCACAGAGCTGGAGTTGCCCTGGGCAATAGAGGAAGCCAGGGCCCTGTGGGCCCTGAGCTCTACTCAAGGCTACAAAATTTCAATTATATAAGATAAACAAACCCCAGATACTGATAGGCTGGGACCTTGGGTTGCCAGGGGCAACCCAGGCTTCCAGCAGGGGACCAAGGCAACAAAGTTTCAATTAAAGAAGTAAAATAAATCCCAGACACCTGCTTCCAGCCAGGCACCCCAGTAGGGACCTGAACCCTGAAGGGACTATGGGCAGCCTGAAATGGCCCTCTGTCCCTCACCCAGGCTGGCCAGGCACCCCAGTAGGGACCTGAACCCTGAAGGAGTTGTGGGCAGCCTTAAACGGTCCTCTGTCCCTCACCCAGCCTGGCCAGGCACTCCAGCAGGTGGACGTCCCCCGAGGGATCTCAGACTGTGAGAAGGCACAGGCCGGGCTGAGGGACCCCCCCGCCCTGCGAGTGTACAAATTTTTGTCCACCGGGTCTCTAGTTTATATATATAATCTCCCACATTCAAAGGCTGTTAAATCACGTTGTTTACCCATATCTTCAGAAAAAAACAAAACACACTTCTGTTGTGGTAAACAACCTGCTTCCCTATTTATAATGGTCTGGCCCTCTAGCAACTTCAGCACAAAATTATAGCTAATTTTCCTACAACCGTCAGGTGGTCATAATAATCTGACCATTCAGTGTAGATTTCAGTGTCAGACTTGGGTTCTGATCCTAGTCTTCCACTTAGTAGATACATGACTGAGCTTTTTTGGAATAGGTTCCTTATTGGAGAGGCTACATAAGTTCAGTGGTAAAAAAGTATTGGCACTGGAGCTACAATTCCTGTTTATTGCTGTTATTATTCTAATTTTGGCTCTACTGTATTCTAGTTCTGCTCTTTTCTGGAGCAAGTTCTTAAGTTCTATGCTCCCCTGTTCTTTTGTTCTGTAAAATTAATATCATAACATTATCTACCTCAAAGGGGATCAAAGAGTTAGCACATGTAGGGCTCTTATAATAACACATAGTAAAGAGAAAATTCTCAATACCTATTAATTTGAAATAAGATTGGAAATTTTCAAAACTATTATTTGCTTTCTAACTTCCAAAAAGGAAAGATGTATTATATATGCCATAAAAAGAAAGCATAAGATGCATTCATCTTCCTAAAGTCCTATTGCTAATAAGGAGATTTAGTTGGCGCCACCATTTAAAGAATGCAACAGATAAAGCTTTCTTCCAGGAAATGTAGACACCACCTAAAGTGCTGCAAAGAGAAATCTCCAGAGAGCCAGAGTAAAGAAAATAAAAAGTATCCCTCACCCCTGGCATATGCCTGATTGTATCTTTCTCATCAGTTCTGAACTGCTTTGCTTGGCCACCAGGCTGAAGCACTACTGCCATTAGTCACTGATATTAAGTATTGTTTCCATTCAGCCTAATGGCAAGAGGTTAAGGCAAGGTACACAAAGGATTAAACACCAAAATCTTGGGTTTCCTTTTTGAAATGGATATACAGAACTAAATCAGATATCTGGCTCCAATTACAGTCACTTTAACAACATGGTACAATGGAAAGACTCACTTGCCATGGATAATAATCTCATATATCTCCTATGGCCATGGGGGGGGGCGGGAATAGGTGACGTGTGGAAATGCCTACCAGATTTGTATTCCATAAATGAAATGCAAGGAACAAAACTCAGTTTGTATGCAACATAGAATGCTTATTTAGTTGTAGAAGTGAATGAGGATGTTCTCTGGTACAGATATAGAAGCTTCACCATAATAAATGAAGTAAAAATGTCAAGGGTAAAAAAAAAAAAACAACACACGTATAGTATATTGACTTTTGTATAACAAAGGGGAGAAACTAACTTATTTTTATATATGTATTTATTTATATATTCACAAGTATTTTAGGAGAAATAACCAGGAATTCTGAAAACAAAAACTAAATGGGCTCACAAGATAATTTTTACTGTTTTATACTTTTGAATTTTGAGTCACATCAACTTATTTTATATTCAGAAATATAAAACAGTGGATTTAAGATATAATTAATTAAAAATACGATACAAAAATCAGCTTCTGCTCAAGCTCATAAATAACTACATAAAATTATGATTTTAGTAAACAAGAACTTTTATCCTAAATATATTAGATTTATAAATGAGTAAACTGAGTTTAGGAATCCCAGCTTAATGAGAATAAGGGATTTACTTGGGGGTGACACTTTCTCATGCATCAAGTAAGGTTCTTTTCAGGAGGATGTTATTTGTTATTTTCATACTAATTGAATAGTAGAACTGTCAAGTGAGAGGTCTTTGGATATTATGCTAGCCCAAGTCAGTATGTGTTTATAGCAATTCAGCTCTCTGCCCAGCTCTATGATAGCACTGAATGTGTCTACAAGGAATTTACCAGTACTGTCTAATGTGGGTGGAGCAGCTGAGAGGAAGTAAGAGGTGCATAAATATGCAGGTAATTAATATTCAGCAAGATTAAGGCAAGTGAAATGTTGAGTGTTCTGAGTACACATAACAAGGATATACAACCAGCCTAGGGAGACAGGGAAAGACTTACTGGAAAAGGGACTTTAGAGTGGCCTTCAGGAGCCACACACCTAGGCTTTTTCACAGACCCTTCTTCTCATGCTATTTTAACCTTGATACAAAATCAGGAGGAATTGCAGTTTGTGTACATAAATGTTATAAAATGAAACAAATAATCCCTATTCAATGCTAGTGTGCTTTCTACTGTAGTATCTATTTATAGCAGGATCCACTACCAGTGTCTATAAGGTAATAACTCTAAGGGAATATTTCTTGGACTGTGGCTAAATCTTTCCAAATGGGTATCAAAGAGCCTTGGGATCTTCAGAAACAAGATAGCCTACTTGAGTCTAAATTGGCTTCCCAGGCTAGAAGATAGTACTGTAATAACAGTTGTTTTCACTAAGTGTAACCTCAGAGCACTGCAGTGTGATTATTCCTGTGTGCTGAGGGGTAAGGGAGTGTGAGCAGTTGAAGAAAAGGATGTGGTCACAGTCTAGTCCAGACCAATTTCCTAGATAAATGCACTGGAATTGTCACGTAAATGTGTGTGCCTAAAGAAAAAAAATAAAACAGTTAAGAACCTATGTTTTGCATATTTAATACCTGATGCCTCTTCATTATTATTAGCATAATATATATAGTGTGCTTAAACCCAAGCACATTGCTAGTTTAAACAGCTTCAATATCAAAGGTCTAGGTTAAAGGGTTAAACCAAAAATTGCTAGTCATCACAAGTAAAGTCATCAGCAACAAGAGAAAAACTTAAATCATCTGGGAAAGAACTAAAGGTAAAATTCTACTCTTTGCTAAAATTATAACCATTTATAATTATATGTGATACTGTATGTAATACGTTAAACAATTAAAAAATATATTTGACCCCCAAAGTCAGCCAAGAAAAACAAAACAAAACAAAACAAAAACATCTAGAGAACTAAAAGTTGAACACAGAAGTGGCCTCATAATTGTGAAGAAGGTATTCAAATTGTTTGTTTTTTTCTGATACAAGCATTCTTGAGAGAGAGAATGAGAATGCCAAGTGCAGGCTAGATAAGAGCAAGGTAGAGGAGGTGATGCTTTCTTCCTCTTTTCAATCAGCCCACATTATGAATTTTCTCCCTGGATTAAGGGCTGCTGGTGGTCATAATTTCTCTGATACACACAATCAAAACATACATTTCTTTCAGTTTCCAGTTTCTCCAGGACGTAGTTGTTCTGGAGAGAAGTTATTCATGTGGCGTGATGCTCCATTAGCCGTTTTTTCATTTTGTTATTAATACTATTTTTCTAAGGAGTATAATTTCTATATATTCTAGGAAACAACTACAATGATTATACAGCATTAATAAACGGAAAATAAAGGCCAAGGCTTTTTCTACATAAGTAAAAGTAAGCCAATTAAATAGATAGAAAGTATTACCTATAATCTAATATAATAAAAGAGAAACATGCAAATTGACTGTTACCACCAGCCAATCAGAGCAGCTGTATGCAAATTAACCCGGCCAACAGCCATGGAGCTAGAGCAAACCAAAGGCTTCTGTTGCAACTGCCTGCCTAGGCTGGCTGAGCCTCTGCTCACGGCCAC
>PVJC01008033.1:0-49590 GCA_004026665.1 Murina feae | reverse complement strand
CAAAAGGCACCTGGCAGACTGGGGCCATCATAGGACATCCACTGAGGGGTTCCAGACTGTGAGAGGGGGCAGGCTGGGCTGAGGGACCCCCACTCTCCCTCCGTGCACAAATTTCGTGCACCAGGCCCCTAGTAATTATACAGTAACAAGTTGATATTAATTAGATGCTATATAAAATTAGATTAATTTTAATTTAATAACATTAAATATTGATATATGCCTTATAATTCATTAAGCTACACATTCATTTTGGTGTGATTTTCTGTATCTGCATTTCATTTCTAAATAAAAAGTTTTAAAATAATATACATAAATTGGATGGCAGAAATTTGTAGAATCTTTTCACAGCCACACAAATACAGTGAGTTTTTGTAACTGCTTTTACGCTTAACCTGTATAGTTGGTAATGTAGTGGTAATTGCATGGATTGGCCACTAGGGGGCACTCTTTGTTGCTACAGGCTCTGCTTACACAGATGAGGGAATTTTCAATGTTTATGTAATCATGAGTATTAGGATAAAACAAGCAATTGTTCATTGTCTTTTGATCACAATCTACATAAGTGAGTGTCAGCTCTGGCAATTTTTATTTGTAAATACTGACAACACTGTAGCTTTCTCCTCCTTTAAAATGTCTTTCTTGATGTAATAAGTTACTATAATAAAACCCCATAAACCATCATAACAAAACATTAAGACCTAACATGTGGTGAAAAGTTTTCTAATAAATTTTCTAGCGTGGATGGACCTGGAAAATATTATGCTAAGTGAAATAAGCCAAACTGAGAAAGACAAATATCACATGATCTCACTTATTTGTGGAATCTAATGAACAAAATGAATTGAACAAAAAAACAGGACCTGTAGCAGGGAGCCATGGATATACCTGGATGT
Organism: Murina feae; assembly: GCA_004026665.1. Lineage (NCBI taxonomy): Eukaryota > Metazoa > Chordata > Mammalia > Chiroptera > Vespertilionidae > Murina > Murina feae. The sequence goes on along the minus strand of PVJC01008033.1, from coordinate 48,697 downwards.
GTGGTTGGGAGGATGACAAGGGATAAACCAAAGAACTTATATACTTTAAAAAATATTTTTATTGATTTTTTTTACAGAGAGGAAGGGAGAGGAATAGTTAGAAACATTGATGAGAGAGAAACATCAATCAGCTGCCTTGTGCACACCCCCCACTGGGGATGTGTCCGCAACCAAGGTATATGCCCTTGACTGGAATCCAACCTGGGGCCCTTAAGTCCAATGGCCAATGCTCTATCCACTGAGCCAAACCAGTCAGGGCAAGAGCTTATATACTTACTAGTGTCCTGGTGCACAGATTACATGCACATTGAGAGGAAATTAATTAGAAGAAATATTTTAATATTGCTATTCACGCTTTCTCTATAATAGAAGTGTCAACCAAATTCACAATCGACAATGACAGATGGAAACACATGCATGCAATTGGCACCAGCGAGAGCTTTATATGTATCGCACAAATCAACTTAGCCTTTTATATATATAGAACTAGGGGCCCAGTGCACAAATTCGTGCACTTTGAAAGTAACTGTGGACCGCAAGGCTGTAGTGGCACAGGGGTGGGTCTCAGCCTATCCTCTGCACCCTGCCCCAGCCCCTCCCGCCATGGCCCCTGGTCCCGTATGCCAGCAGCCCTGCTCCCGCTGCCACCGCTCCCATGCACTGGCAGCGTCTGCCTGGCTCACATCTGCTGATGGCCTGGAGCAGGGGTCCTCAAACTACAGCCTGCGGGCCACATGTGGCCTGCTGAGGACACTTATCCTGCCCGCCGGGTGTTTTTGCCACCTTGTTTTTTTACTTCAAAATAAGATACCATTTCCCAGAAAGTTAAGACATCCCCTGAAAATAAGACCTACTTACACTTTTGCCTCTCCCTGAAATATAAGGCATCCCCCCGAAAATAAGACCTCTCCGATAATAAGGCCTCCCGGTAATAAGCCCTCCCAAACATAAGGCCTCCCCGATAATAAGGCCCCCCCCAAAAGCTACCATAACTCTGGACTCTGGGCCATAGCAGCAGGTGCCCCCACACAGCTCACTGTTGGCCGCAGCATGGCCGGAGCAGACAGGAAGTGCGAGGTCTCTTTTAATCAGAGAGCCCGTGCCGCCGCCAGGACAAGCTGCCGGCTGCTGCTCGCTCTGCCCTGACAGAGTCTGGCTGACTCACAATTAGACAGTGAGTCACGCGGGGCAGGAGTTGGGTACATTGTGTGGACACAAGGTAATAAATTTCCTTTTTTTTTTATTCAACAATAAATGTGTATCGTATTCTTCTTCATGGAAAAATATTACATCCCCTGAAAATAAGACCTAGCACATCTTTGGGAGCAAAAATTAATATAAGACACTGTCTTATTTTCGGGGAAACAGTATGTGCCGTGTGTATAGGAATTTGTTCATAGTTGGTTTTTTTTTTAACTATAGTCTTGCCCTCCAATGGTCTGAGGGACAGTGAACTGGCTCCCCATTTAAAAAGCTTGAGGACCCCTGGCCTGGAGCAATTGGGGCTGGTGCTGTCATCAGGTGCCCCGATCACACCCCAGGAGCAGAGGAAGGTGGAGAAGCCCTAAGGGGTGATTGGGGCCAGTGCTGGGCTGGGTGTGAGCAGGGCAGGCGCCAGCAGCAGGTGCGAGGGCAGGGCGGGACCACAGAATTTTCAGTAGCCACCAGAGGCTCACCCCATGACAGTGACTGGTGGCCTGCCTTGGTCTGGCGCTCTCACTCACCTGCTCCACCATCCCGCCATGGCTGACACCCGTCACGTTCCACACACTGCCACCTGCTGCCGAGGCCCGCCATGTTCCACCTTTTATTACATAGGATATGCATAGCCCATGGACATGGCAATAGGGTAGTGAAGATCTGGAGGGGAGGTTGGGTAGCAGCTGGGAGGGGGAGTGAAAGGGGGCGGGAATAAGAGATACCTGTAATATTATCAACAATAAAAAATGTTTTCTAATAGTTTACTAACAAGGGGTGATAGCCAATAGAAACACTTGGGAGCTGTTCACGTCCTCCCCTCAATAACAACAGTGTGGGCCCATTAAGATTGACAGGTGGTCCTTGAAGGGCCAGGCTTTAGAGCAGCGGCGAGGCCAGTTGTGACCCTAACCCAAGGGCCCTCTTCCTGACGTACATGGGAGAAGGCTGCTGCTCACAGCATTCTCTCCAGGAGCCCAGGCTGAGCTTGGCAGGCCCACGTCTTAGGTTCCAAGGAGCGAAGGAGTGTCTCTCCTGGGATAGCGGCTGGTCTTTTTTCAAAGGGGGAGAACAGGCGACACAGCCTTTCTCTGTGAATACATCCGGGCCATCAGATGCTTTGTGTTGCTAAGGAGATGAAAAGCTTCTGAATTGCTCATGGGCTGAGCCCTGGCTGGTGGCTCAGTTGGTTGGAGCATCGTCCCATGCACCAAAAGGTCGTGGGTTCAATTCCTGGCCCAGGCACCCATTAAGGTTACAGATTCATGCATATGGGAGGAAACCAACTGAGGTGTCCCTTTCAGGTGGATATTTCTCTTTCTCCCCCTCCTTACTCTCTCTAAAATCAATAAACATATCTTCAGGTGAGGATTTTTAAAAAGAAAAGCTTATGAATTGCTTACAGGCTAAGAGGTACTTTGAGTTTCAGCCTTTTTCTACAAGAATGCAGTGGTTAGTACAATAAATCTTAACCTTTGACCCTAATTGTTAGGTCATTTTGCCATGACTCTCCAGCCATCCCAACAGTGTGATACAGTGTCCATGGGTATCCTATATAATAAAAGGCTAATATACAAATTGTCCCCTCAACTGGGAGTTCAACCAGGAGGCAGGGCCAGCTGGCCAACCACCTATGGCCCCTCCCCCTGGCTGGCGTGGCCCGATTGCCCTGATTGGGGGCCAGCAGGCCAGACTCCACCTGTGCACAAATTCGTGCACTGGGCCCATAGCATATGTATAAATTTATAATGTATACCTTTATTTTTTAACATATTTTTATTGATTTCAGAGAGGAAGGAAGAGGGAGAGGGAGAGAAACTTCAGTGAGGAAAGAGAATCATCGATTGATTGCCTCCTGCACCCTCCACACGGGATCAAGCTCACAACCTGGGCATGTGCCCCGACTGGGAATCAAATCGTGACCTGGTTCATAGATGGATGCTCAACTGCTGAGCTACGCCGGCTGGGCTCATGTACACATTTATAGTAAAAATGACTCATTCTGGTGACTGGATGAGATTTCACATTGGTTCATTAGCAGTGCTGTGGGGTCTGGTTTCCTTCCCGCTGTGATGGCTACATCTTGGTGGCAGACAGCTGGGAGGCTGAGGGATAGTGACAGCTGCAGAAGGTCCTTTTGGGGAGGACACTGTGGCTTCTCCCTGATCCACGATGCTTTTCCAGGATCCCATGCCTTGCTCTAGAGCCGAAACCCAGACTCTTGTTCTAGGGCCCACTATGCCTCAGGAGCAAACTCAGTTCAGGGCCTGCCCCTCGTCTAGGTGCCCCCTCCCCTGCCAGCCTCAGGCCCCAATGGGCTCCTCCATGCTGCACTTCTGATGCATATACAGTGGTTAAGCAAATGGGCTCTGGCCTTGGAGAGAACAGAGTTAGAATCCTGCGTCAGCCACCTTTATGTGACCTTGGCAAATTATTTCACTTCTCTAAGCCCTGGCTTCCTTTCCCATCAAGGGTAACAATATTCACCTAATACTGATGTTTGACAAACACTCCCCTGTAACCAGCTCCCAAAGAAATCGAACAGCGGGCACCCAGTCACTGACCCCATCACTTTTGGCCACAGATTGAGTTGATCTGTTCTTGAACTTTATATAAATGCTAACATACGGCATTTTTATTTTCACTTCTGGTTTTTTCTCCTCATCCTTCTCTTTCTGAGAGTCGCCCAAGTCATCATGCTACTAGTTGAGCACTTGGGAAATTTCCAGTTTGGGCTATTACCAAGATAGCTGTTAGGAACATGCCAGATGTAGTCTAAGCAGTAAAAAAAATAAACAAGCTAAATCTCTCTTGAACTGGGGTGGAACAAAGTTCTAGACTTATATATTATAGTACAGAATTATTAATGACAGGTAACGTGGCAGGATGGAAAAGAAGATAGGGTTTTGGACGAGACACATTTGTCACTGAATTCTGAACTTTCCATGTCCTAATAGTGTGACTTGGGTGGTTACTTGACCTTTTTGCGAGTCAATTTCTTCATTGGAAAGTCATAATAAAAATATCTCCCTCTGTTGGCGGTAGGGACGGTCACCCGAGACAGTGTCTGCAAAGACCCTGGCTGCGTGCCTAGGGCACATAGAGGTGAGTTTGCACATGCCCTGGCTACACTGTAGGGGCAGGAGGAGAGCAAGTTGAAAGGGAGGAACCTTTTCTCTCCTGGATGCATTTACTCAGCTTATTTATTCAAACACATCTCTTGGGATTAACAAAAGCCAGAGAAATTTTTGTATTTTCAAAATGTGTGACCGCAGCAAGCACAGGGACATTGGGGGTGGGGAGGGGGGCGGGTAACAGATCAGCCAAGGAACTTTTGTGCATGCATTTAAGCATAACCAATGGACACTGGGGGGTAGGGGAGGCTGGGGGAAGGGCAGGGAAAAAAAGAGATATATGTACTAATCTTTGTAAAACTTTATGTAATAAAAAAAATAATGATTAAAAAAAATGTGTGACCAAATGAAGCAAATGCTTCTAACTGCATATCCAGGTGGTGGCACATCCACAGAGAGAGACTAAAACACAGCATTGACCTCACGCCCCTGGTGGGTGGACTCCAAGGACAAAAAGTAGATAGATGGATGGATGGATAGATAGATAAAATCATTATATTATATTTATAGCTTAGAAATAAAGACTTTCAGCATAACCAGAACCGGTTTGGCTCAGTGGATAGAGCGTCGGCCTGCGGACTGAAGGGTCCCAGGTTTGATTCTGGTCAAGGGCATGTACCTTAGTTGGGGACACAACCCCAGTGGGGAGTGTGCAGGAGGCAGCTGATCGATGTTTCTCTCTCATCAATGTTTCTAACTATCCCTTTCCCTTCCTCTCTGTAAAAAATCAATTATATATATATATATATATATATATATATATATATATATATATATATATATATGATATTCAGCATAAAAGAGACAGGAATCTAAACTTCAGAAAAGTTAAGTAAAAATCCTCCAACCCAAGCATGTCAAACTCAAAGGCTAACACAAGCCACATAAGCGAGGCACGTGGCCTGTGGGCCGTGAGTTTGACATGCTTGCTCCAACCCATTACTATGTACTATTATTGTATAGTAGGCAGTAACTGTCTACTGAAAAGGCCAAGTACTGACATCTAATAGTAATGGGCATCACTGGTTCCCAGGTTGTAAATGCCCTAATTTGAATATAAATCCATGACTTAGCATTTTTCTTTCTGCCTCTGCCCACTAAAAGGCCTGGGAGCAGTGGCACCCTGCTGCTTCTTGATTTCCAAATATTATGCCCACGAAGAAAAAAAAAGGCTCTTTGGAGAGATGGCTGAGTCCAGGTCCACGGCATAAAATGTACAAGATGTTCCAGGGACACCTTTTGTGTCAGAAAGTAAGGAAATTACTGCCCTGGCCCGTGTGGCTCCATTGGCTGGGTGTTGTCCTGTGCACCAAAGGTTGCGGGTTCAATTCCCAGTCAGGACGCATGCCCAGGTTTCAGGCTTGGTCCCTAATGGATGTTTCACTCTCACATTGATGTTTCTCTTTCTCCTTCTCCCTTCTAAAATTCAATTTAAAAATAAATAAATCAGCAAAATCCTACGTGGAGGAAATTCATATCCCAATAATATGTTTTCCTAATCCATAATCTTCTCATAGGCTTATCTTTACTCTGATTTATAATTATGTCAGATTTGTAATTATATTATTGTTGGGATTACTCCCAACGATAAGGTTCAACCATTAGAATATGGATATTTGCAAAGAAAATATGGCCCTTCTATGGCTCTAAGCAAGTATTCCTTTCTACCTTATTGGCTTTTCAAATATGCGCAGTTCATTATGCAATGCTTAGTCTTTTTAAGAAAATATTTTATTGATTTCAGAAAGGAAAATAGAAACATAGATGAGAATCATCAATTGGGTGTCTCCTGCTCACCCTTCACTGGGGATCAAGCCTGCAACCCAGGCATGTGCCCTGACTGGGAATCCAACCATAACCTCCTGGTTCCTAAGTCAATGCTCAACCACTGAGCCACACCAGCCAGGCCACAATGTTTAGTCTTTGATATTGTGTAGACGATAAGCATCATGCTCTAAATAAAGTATAAGCTTCTTCTTTAAGCAATGAGATTCTAGTCATATTTCACAATAAAATAGAATACAAAGCACTAAGCAAATACATTATTAATGAGCTAGGATTTCCTTATATTACTTACTATAGGAGAGACTATGGTATAAGGTTAACTGAATAGTTGTAAAGGAGTTATGCATTTCCTTCTTTATATAAAGGGAGAAAAGATTCCCAAACTGGTACAATTCTGCAGCATCTCAGAACTCATTATGAAGTATTTTAGGACATGCATGCACTCCCAGAAAGCCATTGGAATGAGGTTGTCATAGGAAGCATTTTTTAAAAATTAAATTTATTGCCTTGGCTGGTGATTTTCAGTGGTTAGAGCATCAGCCTGTGCCATGAAGGGTTGCAGGTTTGATTCCCAGACAGGAGTTAAGGGCACATACATATCTGGGTTGCATGTTAGATCCCCAGTCCCTATTGGGGAGTCTGCAGGAGGCAACCAATCAATGTGTCTTTCACATAGATTTTTCTTTCTTTCCCTCCCCACTCCCACTCTCTAAAATCAATGGGGGAAAAAATATCCTTGGGCAAGGATTAACAAAAGATAAATTGGTTGGGTGACATTGGTTAGTAAGATTACACATGTGTAAATTTCAGTGTGAAATTCCATGATCCATCATCTACATATTGCATTGTGTGCTCATCACCCAAAGTCTAATCTCCTTCTGTCACCATATTTTTTACTCCTTTTACCCTCTTCAACTTCCTCCCCACTCCTTCCCCTTTGGTAACCACCATACTGTTGTGTCTAGGAGTTTTTGTTTGTTCATTTGTTTTTTAACCCCACAAGTGAAATCATATGGTCCGTCCTTTTCCATCTGACTTATTTTGCTTAGAATGATACTCTCAAAATCCACCCTTGCTGTCCTAAATGGTAGTATTTCATCTTTTCTTATGACTGAGTAGTATTCCAGTGTACATGTACCACATCTTCTTTATCCAATCATCCATTGAAGGACACATTTCCATGTCTTGGTTACTATGAACAATGCTGTAATGAACATAGGGATGCACACATCTTTATAAATAACCTAGAGGCCTGGTGCACGAAATTCATGCTCTTGGGGGGGGGGAGGTCCTTTGGCCCGCCCTTTGCCCTCTTGCAATCCGATAATCCTCGGGCAATGACCAACTGATGGATGTCAGTCGGACATCCTTAGCACTTCCATGGAGGCTGGAGAGGCTCCTGCCAGGGCCACTGCACTCACCAGCCGTGAGCCTGGCTCAGGGCTTCTGGCTGAGGGGCACTCCCTGTGTGAGTGCACTGACCACCAGGGGGCAGCTCCTGTGTTGAGCATCTGCCCCCTGGTGGTCAGTTCCTGTCATAGCAACCAGCTGTTCCACCATCCAGTTGATTTGCATATTAGCCTTTTATTATATAGGATAGGATACTACTATAAATTAGCTGTATCAGTTTACATTCCCACCAGCAGTGTATGGGGGGTTCCTTTTTCTCCACAACTTCTCCAACACTTGTTATTTATTGCCTTGTTGGTAGCCATTCTAACAAGTATGAGGTGGTATTTCATTTATATTTTGATTTGTATTTCCCTTATAGCTAGTAAAGTTGAGCATCCTATATAATAAAGAGGGAATATGCAAATTGACCGTCACTCCTGCCAATCTGTATCCACAGTTGAGGCTAAGTTCCCATAACAAGCCTTAAGGAGCAATCAGCAGGGACCTGAGACTGTGTGCCCACCCACCTCCTGCATGGGGCTTGACAGGGGACCTCAGGCCTTGCCTTCCACCCACAGGGCTTGATGGGGGCCTCAGGCCATGCCCCCTACCCTGGCACCAGGCTGGGGGACCTCAGGCCACGCCCCTCACCCAGCAGGGATTGATGGGAGACCTCAGGCTGCTCCCCCCGCCCTGGCACAAGGTCAGAGGAACTCAGGCTGCACCCTCTTCCCTGGTGCCAGGCCGGGGAACCTCAGGCCATGCCCTCCGCCCTGGCTCCAGGCCAGGGGACCTGAGGCTGTGCCCCCCACACAGCGGGATTTGATGGGGGCCCTCAAGGTGTGCTCCCCTCCCTGGTGCTGGGCCGGGGGACCTCAGGCCATGTCCCCCACCCCAGCACCAGGCCAGGGGACCTCAGGCTGTGCCCCCTGCCCCAGTGCCAGGCTGGGGGATCACAGGCCACTCCCTCTACCCAGCGGGGCTTGATGGGGGACCTCAGGCTGTGTCTCCCTGCCCTGGCACCCAGGGGACCTGAGGCTGCACCCCCCACCTGGCAGGGCTTGACAGGGTGGGACCGGCCAGGTCTGGATCTAGCCCAATGAAGGGGGGCCATCCAGGTTTGGGTCTCGAATGATTTTGAGGTGCACGTGGGTGGTTGAAGACCTGACTCTGGGTTCCATGGTGCACCCCAGACTCTGACAGGAGGAAGATTTTCATATACGTTTTACTAATTTTCTTTAATCTCTGACACTTCTGTTATAGAGAAAGGGCAAATAGCAATATTAAAATATTTCCTTATTAATCCCCTTTAATGTGCACGAATTTCGTGCACTGGGCCACTAGTTTCTTCATAAAACTGTTGCCCATTTGTTCGTCTTCTTTAGAAAAGTTCAGGCTCTCTGCCCATCAGAACAAAAAAGAAAAGATTCCTCCTTGTCCAGCAGTAGCTGAGCAAATGAGAGACTGACATAAATCAGCCAATGAAGGGTTCACTGTACTTTGAACTTTCAGTTTCCTCCAATGGACTCTCTGTTTATAGCAGCCCTTCCCAAATCCATAAAAGAGCCTTCCTCTAGCCTGTTTCTCTGGACTACTGTGTAGGTGCTTCACCATCACACTGCATGTCGGAGTTACAATTCCTTGTTGTTTCTGGGGGGAAACATATTTTGCTGGAGAAATATCTGGCTATTTGTTTAAGTCAACAACTCCATAAACAAAATTAACAAATAAGTGAACTAGAAGACATGTTACAAATATGCATTAAAAGTGATAACTGCAAAGAGCTGCTACAAACTAAGAAAAATCATATAGCAACAGCCATGGCTCAGTGGTTGAGCATCAACCTATGAACCAGAAGGTCTCGGTTCAATGTGGGCTCGATCCCAGCTCGATCCCCAGTGCGGGGCATGCAAGAGGCAGCCAATCAATGATTCACTCTCATTTTACAAAAGCTATGCAAAGTGAATGCTTAGCAAGGAATGACCAATAGACATTTAAAATAATACTCAACCCTTTAAGTAACCAGGAAAGTTTAAAGGCACTATTTTTCACCCAATCAGATAAGTATGACAACGTGAAGTGTTCAAAGAAGGTCATGAGAAACAAGGCACTCTCGTCCATTACTAATGAAGAAGGTAAATTGGTAGTATTTTTTGCAGGACAATTTAGCAGTATAAAGTTTTTAATGTTCATACTCATTTGAATCAGGTCACTTCCAGAAATCTATCTTAGGGAAATAGTTGAACATGTGCACAAAGATATGTCCATAAAGATGCTCACTGAAGTTTGTTTTGTTTTGTTTTGGGGGGAGGGGGGAGGGTGAGCTTATTGAACAAATTGAAACTTTCTGTGTCAGTCAGAAAGACAACAAAGGACTGCTGATCAGCCTTTAAAATGAATGAGTAAACCTACGGGTACTCATAAGAAAAAATTTCCAAGACACAGTGTGAAATGGTAAAAAATAAATGATTGCAAATTACATAGTGCAGCCATTTTGATGTGTGTCTATCACAAAACTATGTGCACACATAGGCATGGGGTCAGGGCTTCCCCTTTACCCTCAAACAAACACAGTTCAGAAAGAGACACATCAAGCTATTAGCCGTGCTTACCCTCAAAGAGGGGAGAGAAGGGTGAACGTGAACGAGATTTTGACTTTTCACTCGATAAACTGTAAAAATGGTAAAACCGAACACACTATTATTTTGCAAGTTTTGTGGAAGTTACTGTAAAAGATGGCACGAGAATACTTTCAAAAATGAATGCAGTGGACCTCGCCTAAGTTGACCCTAGCAAGTTGCACAGGCGACTGCGCAGTCCAGCGGCGGGCATCGCGGTGTCCGTCCCCCGGGCCCGCCGCGTCGCTAGGAAACCCCCGCGGGACGGGCCCCTCTCCCGCACGGAGCGCGCCGTCCGCATCTCCTCCGGGAGGGCCGCGCGCGCTTGTCCAGCTCCCGCCAGGTCAGTCGTGTTTAGAGCCACCGGCCCATGTCGCCCCCGGGGGCCTCCTCCCCGGGGCTGGGACTCCGACGCCCTCCCCCCGAGGCACGCGGACCGCGGAGGCGGCCAAGGTCATCGTGAGGACGCCGGCCGCGGGGGGGGGGGACAGAGGAACCCCGAAAAAGCCCCGGCTGGACTCCATCTTGAGCGAGCAGCACGGCCCCTTCTCCAAGTGCTTTTGCTTCCCGTGAACCCGCAGCCACGGGGGGGGGAGGGGCGGCCGACAAGCCCGTGCGCACTGCGGCCTTTCCCACATAAACCCGGGGCCTCCGGCGCCCCGTGAGGACGGGCGGGCGGGGGGCCGACGCACGGTCGGTACGAGCCGCTCCCGCCATCTTGTCCCGTCTCCCTCAGTGCCCCGAGCGGCGCTCCTTGAAAGCCCCGCGGGCGGAGGGTGAAGGGGGAGGAGGCGGGGGCGGCCCGCGCGGGGCTCGGCGGGGGCCGGAAGGACAAAGGACACGTAGGGGCCGCGGCCTGCGGAGCCCACTTCCGGGCGGGGGCCGCGCGCGGGACAAAGCGGCGGCGGCGAGCGCCCCTCCCCCCGCAGCGCGCGTCGGGGCCGAGCACGCGGAGCACGAGCGCGGGCGACGGTTAGAAATGGCGGTTGGGGCGGAAGGCGGGGGCTGGGCGGGGAGAGGCGCGGTCCCGAGGTGCCGCCCGCGCTCCGCCACAGCCCGGGTGCGGCGTCGCTGCCCGAGCCTTCCCCTCGCCTCCCCTCCCGCGGTGCGGGCCGGCAGGGCGGGGGAGCCCCTCTGGGAGGAGGGGGGGCCCATTCGACGAACAAAGGAGATGGCCCGGGCCAGCGCAGCCCCTGCAGAGAAGCAGAAACGTTCCCTAAAATGGCGGCCGGCGCCCTGGGGGCGGGGCTTCCGCTGGCGCGGCCCTCGAAGGGGCGGGGCTTCCGCTCGCGAAGGCCCTGGGCGGGCGGGGCGGCCGTGCTGGTGCCTTTTCCCCATGGCCACCGCGCCGGAGCCCACGGAGCCGGGGCAGAAGGTAACCTGGGGGCGGGGGCGAGGGGGCGCGGGCAGCTGGGAGGCCGGGGCCTTGCCTGGGATGTTGCACCTGACGGCGGCGCCCGTAGACCTGCAGCGGGAGGCTGGCTCGTCCGGCGGGTTTCTGAGCGGAGGAGGGGATGGGTTGGGACTTGCGCTGTCGACCTCGCGGAGCACCGAGCGGGGCTGCAAGCCTCGCCCACCGTCGCCGCCAGGTGCTGCCTTCCCCCAGGTGCTCTGACGCTCAGCCAGGCGCCCTGCTCTCGCGGCTCCCGGGGCGCCGTGTCCCCGCAGCTGGTCACCCATCGCCACGCATGGCGCCGCAGGTGACTCCCGTCCCCTCCTTCCTGCCCACTGGGTGTCGGTGGTCCAGCATGAACAGGGAGACGCACCGTGCAGCACCATTGCTCCTCTTCGGTAGTTTCAGGATAGGCTCTGGCCAGCTTGGAAATTTTGCTCCCTTTCTCAAAGTTCTTGTTTCTCTGGGGGCTTTTCCTCCTATATTTGGCCAAGACAGCCGCTCATCAAAAGGTTAATATGAACAAACGTTGGATAAAGGTTTCCCATATTTAATAACAAATTTTGTCAATTTATACAATTCTTGGTGCCTTTTGTTCTTAATGTCTTGTGTATTACTTGCAATGTTTAGTGTAACAAAATATGCCCTTGTTTGAAACTTCTATATTTAACATATGGAATTCTCGATTGTTTTGTGAGAACACTGGGCTCTTGATTGGAGCTTTAATCCCTTCTGTATCTGACTGTTCACTTTGATAGGAGAACCGCTGTCATGCAATGGTCATCAGGGTGATTTAATTCACTGAGAATTGATAAAAGAATTCAATGAAAGAAAAAATTAATGACCTATTTAATTGGCCCAGCATTAGCAAAACAAAATACTGTAAATAAAGTCCTGTAAATTGTTCATAAAACACTGGTACCTATCAAAGCTCATCAAAAAGTATAAAATTAATATAAGCTGTGTCTGAATTAGCAGGGTAATATCAGAAAAGCCTGCACTTAAAATTTTTTTTCAATTATTTGTACAATTGAGATTGATTTTGAGTCAGCTAAAAATGAGAAAGGGCCCTGGCCGGTTTGGCGCAGTGGGAAGAGCACTGGCCTGCAGACCAGTGTCCTGAGATCAGTTCTGGTCAAGGGCACGTACCTCCCCAGCCCAGCCCAGCCCAGCCCCTGATCCGATCGGAGTGGGGCAGGAGGCAACCAATCATTGTCTCTCCCTCTCTTCCACTCTCTCTAGAAGATCAATGAGAAAATATCTTTGGGCAAGGATTAAAAAAGAAAGGTATCAAGCTAGCATACCTGATAGAACTAGCCCTTAAAAACTTTTATGCTCTCATTCTTTGCTTGGTAAGTTTTAAAATACGAAATTTGGGCTCTGGCTGCTAAGGCTCAGTTGGTTTGCCAGTTCATCCTTTGTAACAAGAGGAAAACAATATTGGCAGCAGTGGGTAATGAGCTGGCTTAATTTGATCTATTTCCTATAAATTATTTGGCATTCTGGCTTAGAAATCTTGAACTTCCCTTGGTTCAGTCAAGGCGAGCTGGTGATGTTGCTTTTCTAAATCTTAATATGCCTACAAAATACTATTTTAAAAAGTCCTTAGTTTAATGGCTTAAATTCATTAATAAAAAGTTAAACTGAAGACTAATTAGGGAGCAGAGAAATGTTAATTTCCATTCTGAGAATCTTATAGTTCATATGAATACTAGTTCTTGCTTCTGGAAATTAACAATATTCTGAACCAGCATTTTTCAATCTTTTTTTTTCATCTATAGCACACATTGCTAAAATTGTGGCACTCCAAAAATGCATTTTTTGCTGACAAAAAAATAATTGTGATTCATGCACACCAGATGGCTGTTGTTCGCTGTCATTTTAAAATTTGACATCTAATGGAAAAGAGGTCAGTGCCCTTGGCTAGTCAGATATGGGCATGTTTTTTTGTTTTGTTTTTCAAATATATTTTTGATTTGTGAGGGAGATAGAAACACCGATGAGAAGAAATCACCAAGTGACTGCCTCCTGCACACACCCAACTGGGGGCTGAGCCCGAAACCTGGCTGATGGGAATCCAACATGGAGGTAGTCAGTGATTCTCAAAAGTTTCCTCTTGCCCAGTTTTCATAAAAGCTACAGATACACAATTAGGTATTTTAGTCCTTAGTATTCCCTGAATGGTCGACCTTTGGGAAATGACTCCTCTGTGAATCTTGGTTTTTTCCTGTAACAGACGGAAAGCCTTGAAACAAGGGCTCTTGGAGGGGGCAGTCGGTCCATCCTGTCAGCACCTAACAGCCAACAGCCCTCTATATAAAGACCCCGAGCATCTCAGAGACCTCAGAGGTCGTGAGAACTTCACACACGGGCTGTCAAGGGCAGGGCACGGATAACCCACCAGCTCCATACTGAAACTGTTTGGGGCCTGTTGGCTTCTCAGCCTTTGCAGTACTGGCATCACCACAGGTTAAGTCGGAGGTGAGGCCAAGATGTGTTGTAGAATGTTTAGCAGCAGAGTCCTGGGCCTCTAGCCATGTGCTGGTTCTCGAAGGGACCATTTTAAATAGGGCATGTCATTTCTGGAAGATGTTTGTCTTTACGGAGACCTGAAGTCTTCTACACATTCTAATGGCCTATCCCAGATCTGAATTTTGAAAAAACCTTTTTAAAAATCAGGATAGTTACCTAGCTGGTGTAAATAACACAATTTGATACTTGGCAGGTGTGTTTCATATACTTGGTAAAGGATTGGGGTGGGTGACATTTTTTGCAAGTGCCCCAGGAAATGTTTGTCTGCAGATTCTTGTCTGTCCTGGGGATGAAGGGGGTGTCACTCCATGGCTGCATTATAAAAGGGGATCCAGACTTCAAAGCCCAGAGGCCTTACAGAAACTTGTGTGATCTTCGGTGGTGGTGCGTCCTGCTTGTCATGCTGTGTGGACAACACATGAGGGCTCCTTTCCTTCTCGGCCCAAACATGAAAGCCACACCTACCCCGTGTTAGCGCCTAGGACGCATTAGAGCTGACGCTACTGACCACCCTCTGGAGCATCTTAGGCTCCCTTCCCCTGGGGGAGAGGCTGGGGGGGAGGTGGCATGCAGAGCCCAACACTCCCTACCTGTAGTCAGTTCACTTCCAACCCCGTTCCACTGGGCTTTTGAGCTGATAGAGGAACTGAATTTTTTTTTGCTAAGTGAAATGAAAAACCTAGAAGCACAATTCAAATATGTATATGAAGATCTGTATTAAAGAGCTTTCCAAATTAAAGTGCAAAATTAATGAATACCTGCTGTGTGCACAAAGTAACCTGTGTTAGGAGGAATGGTTAGCAGGGAGAGACCAAAGGGAAAATGGAATAGAATGATCCCAGAGGGTATGTCATATTTGCTTTATTATGAACCAGGTCACACATTTTGTCTTTCCTGGCAGAAGCTTGAGCCAAAGCAGCAAACAGGAGAAAAATACAACCAAGAATATGTTATTTCAATCTTTAACCTCATTTCCTTCCCCACTTCTTGCGGTCTTTCCCTCATATTACCTCTTCCTGGAGGCACCCTCTGCCCCCTTTGGCCTTACACTATACACTATACTGTCACTTAATGGACAAGCAGCTTTCTTTTAAAAGCTACATTACAGAAAACCTGCAGAAGTTTTCTACTTCACTGAAAAGAAATATAGACGACTTTTTTCTTGAACATCTTGTCCTGCCCTCCATTAAGGGGCCACAAGATAAATACAGTTGAGTGCAATTTCCTATCAGGCAAGGAAACAGATCAGGAGTTATAATGCCCAATGTTTATCTTTACATTAAATATTCTTGTAAACAACTGATTAGAATTGTACTAATCCCACTTATGCTTCCCAAATTTCATACAAATGTTTAAAGAGCTCATAAAATGTGCTCTTATTTCTAAACTGTTCAATTAGCAATCATCTAACATCAAAATTCAATTGATTTAGGTATGTTATTCCAGAAGCTTTCGCATTAAATTATCAAGGTTTCCCACTTTAAGGTTCAGCTTGTTCAGACTGAATACCAAAAGCAGGATGTTGAAAGTAAACGAATTGATCCTGGTCATGTTCTTTGCCAAACCACTGTTATCTACAGTATTTTCTTGTTCAATATGGGTTCTTTTTTATCTTAGCCCTTTAAGCTCCTAGGAATTTTAGATGTGGCGAACATTCCCTGTGCACGGGACTCAATATTATATGGTTCCTTAGGATCTGTTGTGGCTGGCCTTGGACATTTTTTGTTAACTAGTGAGTATCTACTTTTCTCTAAATAAACAGCACAAATCTATGTGTCTCAAAGTTATTTTCTAGATGAAACAATGTCATATGTAATAATTGTAACGGCTGTGCTTGTTACAGGCAGGGTTAGAAGATCATGTGATGTCGGAGTAGGCGGGTTCATCGTCGTGACTTTAGGATGCTGGTACGTGCACTAAGCACTCAAGACAACCCATCATCATAGGTTTATCCAGTTCCAATGCGCATGCTCTTTTCAGAGCAACTTCTCATTGGGAGGTTTACACCCTCAGTTACTTAGAAAGGATTTTTATTTCTAAGAAAAGGACTTTTGAATGGAAATTTCTTAAGAAATGATATTGCTAGAATGTCTTAATCCTTTCAGTTATGTATATGTACTCACATTTTATACCATTTCTTGATCAAAATAACTATTGTAATATGCCATTAATGCCAGGATATGGCTTATACTTCATTTATGAAGGCCTCCACCCTGTACTTTACACCCAAATTCCCATTTCATCCCTGCTCCCAGCATCACACCTGATGTTACTGAGAACTGATACAGCATGGCTACTGCTTTCGTCAGCAAAAAAAGCCAGACCCAAAGTACTGGTGCCGGATGCCTGAGGTTCTACAAATAAAATTAAGCTAAGGTGACAGAAATCCTCATTTTATATAAAATAGTGTTCATAGGTATCACTGACACCAAACCACCAAAAAGAGGTCTCCAGATTAGAATGGTTATATTTTCAGTCTCAGGGTACTCGTCTGTAAGCATCCCTGAATTTTATTGCTATAAAATGTCAAATGTCTCTATAGGAACTCTGTATTAATGACTTCGTATTCTTTTCTTCCAAGGTTCCATTGTAGGTATAATTATGCAAAGCTAAGAATCCAGGAAAGAATGGCCAGAGAAGGAATTAAAAATCAGATTTTATATGAAAGCACCCACCTTGATCCTGAAAGAAAACAAACCAACAGCAGCAGCACCTGAACAGTCACAAGCATAGAACCCAAATACAACTGATGTCAGTGTGAACCAAGATGAGATCAACTATGTAAAACATTGCATGTACCATAAGGTTTTCAATCAAGTAAATAAAGCATGTGTGAGTTGTACTCTTTTTTCCACTTGTAGGAATATTTCATGAACTTACTCTGGTGGCCCTGTTATCTACCAGTATAGCTTGATCGTGGACTTGTTATACAAAATAAACCTAGTGTTAGGCAAGCTTTAAAAAGTTGCTTTGTAGTGAGTGTAAATGATGTCCATTTTAAATAAATCCCAGTTAGGTTTTAAAACTTGCCTTAAAAACAATCACATTACTATCAACTTAAAAATGAGGAAATACTTCCGGGTTTCTTTTTTTTTTAAGTATGTATTTTTATTGTTTCCAGAGAGAGGAAAGGAGAAACACTGATGAGAATCTTTGATTGGCTGCTTCCTGCGTGCCCCCTTATTGGGGAATAAGCCCGCAACCCTGGCATGTGCCCTGATAAGGAATTGAACCCTGACCTCCTGGTTCATGGCTCACTCTCAAGCACTGAGCCACACCGGCCGGGCACATCCTCATTTCTTTAAACCAATGGTAGTATAAAACTTAGAGCTAGTGGATTGGACAATTTTGCAAATTATTTTAAAACGTGTCCATTGCTTGACACTATTCTTCTGTATCCTGCATGGAAGGTAAAGATTGCTTTTTAACTGTTCTAAATATTGTTTTGGAAGTATGCATGGATTTAAGTTTTATGTAGAATTTAAATATGCACAAAATATTTTCAAAACTTGTTTCATGCAAAGGAAAAAGAACTGCCAGATTACATAGTATTACACTGATGTAAATAAGACAGTTATAAATTCATTCTGCCATCTATATGTAAATCTAATATAATAAAATAGTAATATGCAAATTGACCCTCATTCCATTACACCCACAAACCATGCCCACCAACCAATCAGGAGCAAATATGCAAATTAACTAAGATGACAGTGGCCACAGAGCAGGGTTGCTCTGGGCAATGGAGAAAGCCAGGGCCCTGTGGGCCCTGAGCTCTACTCAAGGCTACAAAGTTTCAATTATAGAAGATAAACAAACCCCAGATACCTGCTAGGCTGGGACTTTGGGTTGCCAAGGGCAACCCAGGCTTCCAGCCAGGGACCAAGACAACAAAGTTTCAATTATAGAAATTAAATAAATCCTAGATACCTGCTTCCAGCCAGGAACCCCAATAGGGACTTGAACCCTGAAGGGGCTGTGGGCAGCCTGAAAAGGTCCTCTGACCCTCACCCAGGCTGGTCAGGCACGCCAGCAGGTGGACATCCTGAGGGGTCCCAGACTGCGAGAGGGCACAGCCAGGGCTAAGGGACCCCTGCTTTGCCCCTCCCCCTAAGTGCACAAATTTTTGTGTACTGGGCCTCTAGTATAAATATATATTTTTGTGTTTTTAAAGCAGCTAATGTACAACTCAACCCACAGCACTTACTCATTCAGGAAAAAATTCTCCCTCTCCAAAGCAGTGACATTGTTTTGTTTTAAAACATTAAAAAAAAAATCTGTTAAATACGTGCTAGAGATCTTCCTGGTTAAGAAATTATAAATTTGTGGCTGCTACTACAAGGATTGGATGCCTAGGCTATGTGGGTTTGCCATAATGGCTAGACTAGTGAATGACAGTCACACACCTGTCCTAATGTTTATTGATCCTAATCATCTTGACAGCCATCAAAGGAAGGACTTGGGCATTGATTAGGGAAGGGTATTATAAATACTCATATTGCAACAACCAAATATTATGTTTTTAAAAAGCCATGATGTGACATTTGAAAGGCTGCACAAGTTGGGGGAAAATTGGTGAGTACCCATCACAGCTGATATTTAACAAGCTATCTGTGCAGGCCATTTGTGTCCTTAGCTTCAGTTTGCAAATATATGTAACATGCAAAACGAGGCAACTGGATTAAGTAACTAAGGCCTCTTCTAGCTCTAGCATACCATGGTTACATCTTACCCCGGGTGAGAGAAACGCCTCTCTAGGCTGGTGAAAATTCCAGGACTCTTACCAACAAGGTTTTCATTTTCACAGCAAGATGCTTTATAAATTGGAGACCTGGATAAAAACAGGGAGATGTCACGTCATACGTTTACATGATCATTAATACATGTACGTTTTTTTCTTTAGTAAGATGTTAGATGTATTACTGAATTATTAGACTATGTCTAAGACTCCAGCCCTCTATCACATTGCTCTGGACCCATCTGATAAGGCCTCCATTGTCAATCTTGACACTTCTACCTGTAGCCTTTCCAGTCCATTTCCACTCTGGGCCACCATGACCTAAATTCATACTCCTCAAACTTTTTCATTTCACTGCAAGTATCTTCTACTTCCTCTCCGTAACATTTCCATCTTCCTGGTCACTAATCTCTGGGAATTAGGATCACCTCATTTAGGTTCTCATACCCATTTCATCTGTTACAGTAGGTGGCACTTCCATTGACTTGTGCTACAAGTTGAGCCTAACTGTCTTGTCATTATCTTCACATTCCAACCAAATGTCACAAAACAGTCAACACTTGTTACAGTGAATTACTAAATGTTCACTAGCAAATGGATGGGAACCAGGTTCCATTCTCAGTCACGTACATTTTAGATTTTAGTCTGAAAAGAGTAACCTACCTTCTATGCTCACCTGGAGCCTCCAGCTGCACTGCGTCCTTCAGTGTCCAGCAAAGCCGAAATTTCACACTAGGTGACATAGCAGTAGGTACCAGCTAAATAGCTGATTAAAATAGAATTGTGGTCATTAGTAATTTTCACAACTTCTCATGGCTTCTCTATCATAGCTACTTTAACTTTCCAGTGCTGGATGCATTTCCCCCTTCCCTCGCCCCTCCCCTTTGCTTTGACTACTTGATTTTATATTTTAATAAAAGGACCTCAGGGAATTAAAATTTACTCCAAGCTTCTCTCTGGACTTGTAATTGATATTGACCAAGTTAGGCAAGAATTTTTGACTATCCCTAGTTCCATTATTTGATTTGCAAGCATCTCTTTAGTCTACGTACCTCTACTCCATCGCTGGTTTCCCTTTGCTTCGATTATATAATGCGAGGAGGTCTATATAATAAATTCAGGATTCCTGTTTATGCACTTTTCAGCACAGAGCTAGGGATCAAATAGGGTTTGAATCCTTCTATTCCTAGATAAAAGTCTGTTGCAGATAGGGGTCAAGGCACCCCTTTAAAAGTCATGTTAATATATACACTATGCTTTGGGTAAGCAGAAAACCTTAATGAGGAAAGTAGAAAAATTAAAACGATTGCTATAATTGATTTTAATGGTCCTCCAGAATAAAGGATTTTTGGAAGCATCTTAAAATATTGTCCAATGGTCACCAAATCAGGTCAGTGTAATATACCAATAGCCTTTAACACCCAAATACTGTTATCTACACATTTATTTTGTGCATTGAGTTCCATCTCTAAATTTTCTCTTAAAAAGGAAGCTTTAGGGACAAAAAACTTATGAAGGCATTTCTCAAAGTATTACATTTTCAAGTTTATAACATGAGCACTACAAATATGCTGCAAGTAAGTCTTTTCAACCACTGCCTTTGCCTTCCTCTTCATTTTCTAGAATGACGACTTTCTCCCCAAGTATTTCTATTGTGAGAAAGTGATCAGGGACACAGAGCAGTACTGCTCACTGTAAGCTGAGCTCTGGGCTCTTCCGGAGCCTCAGACTGTTTTTAGTTGACAGAATAGAACTCTGCTTCATTGAGCAAACCCTGAGCTACACTTCAAATCAGTATAGCACCCAAGCCCACTCATTTCACCAAAATACAGTATTATGGAATACACAGCAGGAAAAATGTCCTCTAAGCTCCTTATCAAGCTTTAAACACATCAGGGAAGAGACATATACTCTGGACTGCAAAGCTATTCATTCCTTATAACTTAAATTTACTTAATAGAGTATCAATTCATTATCAAAAATATCTCAATCATTGTTTTAGATTTTTATACTTATGCATTTAGTGTAGATGCCGGGAAGTTTTGGGGAAACTAAGAACACAGCTATTCTATTTTTTTATTTTTGCATCAGACTACTAGTCTGAAGGACATTATAACAAATGTCTTCCAAAATGTTAAAAAGAATGAATTCAAACAATTAGAATAAGGTTCTAACCTTAAGAGGACAGGACTCTACTTACATATACTGCAAATATCTATGCAAGAGGACTGCCCATTTCAGTTATGTGAATTTTTTTTTGTTATAAAACCTATCCATCTGCTTACCAAGTTTCCCCCTTTCCCCATCTTTTTAAAATAAGGGCAATTTTAACTAAGGTAATCCTAGAAACTCAATGTAACAAGTGTTAAATGTACAAGCAGCAATTAATTTGGAATACCTATTGGAATCACTGGAACAGATTTAGTTGGGCCCTTTTACTCTTCCACACAGCACATTCACATGGACAGACTAAGGAAAAGGAGATGAAATTTAAATCAGCACATTTTTTTATTACTTAAAAGAAAAAAATAGTGAAGTTGGAACCTTTTATATTGTACTTGAACAGGATTCCTCTAGCTCCCTTAACTGTTATGGAACACCTTAATAGCTACCTTAAAAAATTAACCTGTTAGTTGCCACTCCCATAAGCCCTAATCATTCTGAAGTATTGGTTTTATCTCATCTTCTCTGTAAATGCCTTAACATTTCAAGCTTGTGTTACTCAAGTTAGATGTCTACTGTTTTCACCTAAGTTTTCTGGCTGGCAGTAATTTGGGCCAATGCTTCACAAGTGCTTGGCAAGCATTAAGTTTACTGGACAAAACTAATTTTACCTCCTGGGCGATCTTGGACTGCTAAAGGAACAGCAGGAAAGAACGTGCCACAAATAGCTGTGTGTTTCAGCTAGATGCTATGTCAGCCTCTCTAGCCTATAATCCCTGCATTCCTCCAGTTTGCAGGCACTTGAGCTGGACACTCAGGAGTGACCGCTGTGCCAAAGCCACAGTAAGAAACGGAGCCTTCCTTGCACTTCTCCATTTGTCTTGAATGTCATTACCTCACTACGTGACTAGAGTATAGCTGCTCATACTACAGATCCAGCTTTGTCAAAAGTAAAACCCCCATTTCTTGTCAGGTTGCTAGTTAATGGTGACTCCTGGCATAAAAAGGGAGGAAAACAATATTCTTAGTAATTAGGTAATTACAGATTAAACACATTATCAAGTTCCTTGTCTAACCTAACCAAATAGTGATTGCGGGTGTTCGGGCCTATCAGCTGCCTGCACCATTTGTTCCCCTAATATTAGATCTGTAATCACCTAAAATCACCCATCTACAGAATGCTGAAAAAACGGGATTTGGCTTTCCACATGGACAGCACTTTCCAACTTAATCACACAAGACATTTACATTCTGAGTAAATTATAGGTTAACATTTCTCACCTATTTCCAATCCACTAACCCTTATAGTTCCTTGGGCAAATTAAACATATTCAACCACCTATATTTTTAGTCAGCTGGATAGGATGTGAGAGTGTATCTTTAGTGTAAGTGTAGCCATTCCCACCTACCTGAAGGTTTTCATGTACCTGTGGTAATATTAAACTAAAAAAAACCCCTCAAGTGCTAAACTGGCTAAGACTACCATCTGCATATTTTAGTGTGGAAGTGGAGTAATGACTGGGCCAGTAAGAAAATTCGGTTTTAAAAATTATCCAAAGGAAATGGCTCTTCTCCATATCAAAAAGGAATCTGTAGTTTGACTTTTAGATTAAATGTAGCAATTAATGATTTAAAGAGACTGTGGTTTACATAATAAATGCAAATTGCTGTTTAGAGAGCTGAGGCATTGACAGATTCTTACTCTTAGCACTAACAGCCCCTGAAAACTTAATGGATTGCCAGGCCATAACCTACTCTTGCTTTTATTAACTATTTACTAAAATGTCAAAACTTAAACCCAGTTTTCCTCAAAGTCCCAGAAATAATGAGTCAGACTCAAAGCACTCCAAGAATTTTAGGGATAAAATGGCTTGAGAGAATGTGTTCACTTTTCCAAAATATTTCAATGACTATTCTGGAGGGTTGGACAGTAGATAAGTTCCATCCATTTTTTCAAAAAGACATTCTATAGTTCTGTGAAGGAAATGTGAAAATTTGTTGTTTTTAAGATGTGCATGAGAAACTAACTTTAAAGGATGGAAATGTATACTTTTTTAGCATAATCTTAATCTGGATCTGGGTTGGCTTTTTACAAACATCAAATGTACTCCTGTAAACTGACAATCAGACCTTTACCTGAGATGTCACTACCTAAAACTACTACAGTATTTCATTTTTCATTAGTGCAATGGGACCTCTTATAAAAATGATCCTGGGATTAAAAGCCAATTTACACTAATTCCCACAACTGAGGCGAATATTAAATACAGAATAGACTGTTCATGGCCGTAAACTCCCCAGGTAGGTGGGAGACGTACTATTACCTTCCCTGGAAAACTTTTAAGTGCTGTTTCTTAAAAAAAAAAAAAAGGCCTTTAAAAGATGCTTTAAATACCTTGTTGCTAGTGCTTAGGACCTCTAGTTTCATATTTCTCATTTTCAGACAGGATGTACCCTAAGCAAATGAGAGCTTATTGTTTTGTGGGTTTATTATGGCTTCTTACTGCCATCTTAAGACTTCACTTTGCTGTCGGAAGCTGGTCAGCCTTCTAGGTCAGAGTCAGATCAAAGGCCAGATCCAGTAACAAGATGTAACCTACAGCAGCAGAGAACTTTCTAAGGCCTGTCAGTTCACATTACTTCATTTCTATCTTGCAATTTCTTCTTTTCTCATTAACCTCTTCATGTTAATGGTTTTAACTACGGTAGTTGACCAATCTGATCCAACTCATGACTCAGCATCTGCAGAACTTCCTAATGAAAAGCACCCCAATAGCAATCTCACAGCTGTGTTCCCTAGGTATAGTTCAGCACTATACCTTGTTTTTGTTTTGCTTGCCAGGAGAGGTAGGCAAGGGGAGGAGTGAATAAACCAAGTTTCTCATCCACAGATCCTACTCTGCTAAACTTGGCATTTTCCTCCCTTTTGCTTGGCACTTAGTGCTCTCTCTATTCTTAATTTTTTATATACTTTCAATATAACCATAGACATTACTACTCTGATCTTGAGACTCCTAAGTCTATGAAATAGTGTCTGTCACTTGGCCATTACTCTTCCACTGCAATTATGAGAATACGGAATTCTTGGTAAGCAATAGTGAACTATAAGGTATATTCAAGACTTTTTAAAGGCACCTACATATTTAGAGTACCTAAACACTGATTAGCAACAAAGTTTGAATTTTGCCCCCTGGGTTTAAATTAAGTCTATGCAATCCTAGTAATAAAGTATACTGCAAAGTAGCTCATGCTAGTGACTGCCAGCAGCACGCTAATTGCTGAAAAGACAAAAGCTCTTGAGACGCTATCTTGTGCTTGTTCTGTTTAGTATTCTTATGGTGATGGTAAGATTAGCCCTGTTCCACAAATTTATCCACTGAAGCTACCTACACCAACATCTAAAACTCAACTCCAGCTCAGCTTATAGGGAAAAAAAATCCTAGTTTAAGTTAAAAATCTGATTTGAAACAGCTAAGACAAATCTAAGCAATCAAATATAGACAAACCTAAACTTACCAAAAGCAACCTAAAATACCAACAAAACACTAGACTGAAGCTTTAGTTCTACAGTTTGACTCCTGATTCCTCACTTCACATTAGTGAGGGTCCTTTAGAAGATTAAGTGTTCTGTGCAAACCCAATAAAATTACAGTTAGGGGATCTAATGTTATCACATAGCTACAGTTAAGTTAGCAGTGTTGTGTAGTAGTGAAATCAATGACTGGCTTGCATGATGGCTTCTAAAAGCATCTGTTCCCAGAGTTTCATGTATTACATATGAATTATCAGTTGAGGACAGCATTTTGTAAGATGATAAACTGAGTGTTAACTTCTCCCAGCCATTACCTTTTCCCCTCATTTAATGTTAAGTCATCTATGGGGGAGGGGAAGGGAAGAATTCAACTTTACTTCACAATTCAGATCAATTGTCAATATACATTTAAGTTTTTAAAACCTAAATGTTCCAAGTACAGAGTAAAGAATAAGCTGTCCAGAGAGCACACACTTAGGTTTTCTCCTCTTAGGAGTTTTAAAAAGGGATTTTGAACCTTGATGGCGAGAATCCCAAAACGAGAGTAAAATGAATTCTTTTTATTGCAAACAAACGTCTAAATTAATTTCTCCACCCACTTTCTTTAGAAAGAAAAAAGAAATCAGCAGGCTAAGGAGATACCCATTCAAGAACTGACATGATTAAAAATTAAGATATAAATGGGTGACTCACAATTGCATTAGCTTACAAAGATGGTGGAGTTAACTACTACAAGCACACTAGTTATACAGTATTTTGTGGGAGAAGGGCATACAGACATAGCTAACTTCATATAGATCCCATTAGACAACTGGATTTACAACAAGTTTTTTTAATAAGAAATGGGCAAAGCCAGCTTTCTTTTCAGAATCAAAATGCAGAACAAATGGAAAATTATGGTATTTAACCTTCACAAGTTTGAGCCTCCACAAATAATACAACCAAGTTTTACATTTTTAACAGCCCTTCTACATACACTCCATCTTCTCTATCTTGGTTCCAAGTTTTATCTTCATCCAATTATGCCAATTCCAATGTTATTTAAAAAGAAAAAACCTTCCCAGTTATTGCCAGAATCTACTATTTAGCATACCCCCTCCACTACTCAGCAAACTACAGAGAGGATGGAGTGTAATATGAGCAGTACAGAGTCTTATGCAATTCATGAGGACCACTTAGTCCTTCCATGAATCTGGTTGCTAACATTTCTATTATATTGTGACAATGACTCCCGACTGTTATCTCTGAGAAATGGGGGGAGTAAATTCTTAATAAAAGACACCAGGTACAAAGCAACATTTTACTTTTGTTGTGATAAAAAAAAAGTCACATTTTACAGATAAAATGTAGAACCCTGAAATACTGACACATTCTCTTATCGTGCACAATGCTGAGGTTCTCTTACGATTCACTTTAAAACTGCAATTAAAAATGTACAAAAAAGAAAAGAAAAAAAATCAACCCACAAAGCTTCTAAAAAAGGAACCCGCAGGCACTTCCTCTTGTGGAATGTTTAAAAAGTTAGCCTACTAAAGAAAACAGTCGACTTCTTGTGAAGGTTTTGGAGAAATATGTATCAGTTCGTTTTATTTGGGTATTCAATAATATCCTTGGTGATAATGCTGACTCCATGGCTTCTGACCCCAGAATTGCTGTAAGAGAAAATTTTTTTTTAAAGAAAAAACATCAATAAGCCACTCAAACTGCTTTTAGGAAATGACAATGAATCTAATTGAGTAATTGCTGGAAACAAATTTATATCTGTCATACTTCTGATTTCTATCAACCACAGTTAGTATTAATATCCCATTATCATCATCAATAAACACATTACAAAAGAAAACACATAAGGACTTGGTTAGTTTATACAATTAAAGCTAGCAGTAAAAAGAACCATATATATTAAGTACTACTAATTAAAAAAATATTAAGTTACAGCAAACATCAACCTATTTTACCTTCAAAAGATAAGATTATGGCTACAACTGCAAACACAATTCACACCTTGCCCTGTAGCACTGACAAACACTTCAATCCCTGCATACGATCTTTTTGAAGAATGATTCTTATGAAAAAAATACAATTTAATGTACTAAGCACATAAGAAATTACTTACACCCTGCTGCCACTGGTTGTAGCCCTGAGATTGATTTTTATAGCCTCGATTGTTTCCTCGTCCTCTGAAGTTCTAAAATGTAAAAAAAAAATAAAAGAAAAATCTTTAAGAACTCAGAGCACAACCACTTCTTAGGTGTGTACATGGGAAGGATGAGGGAGCACGGCACAGAAATGCCATAGTTGCTAATTAGTGCACCTGAAAATCAAGTTTTAAAAAAATTAAGTGGACTTATTTTACTGCCATCACTAATTTTTCTTATGTCAATGCATTTACAATGTGTTCCCACAATTCTTACAGAGCCTATGCAACAAGCTTACTCTTTTTAGACTAATTTATACAGATAATTAGGGATCAGTGCATCAGGATCATAAATCATTACCTGGTTGTAGTTCCCTCTGTTGGGCATTCCACCTCTGTTGTAGTTCCCTCCTCTGTTTGAATAGCCACCTCGGCTGCTAAAAACAGGGCCACGTGGGTATGGATAGCCAATTCCACCACTTCCGCCTCCTCCACCACCTCTCTGTGGCATGTTGCCCCTCCTATTATATCCACCGCGATTCCCAGGAGCTAAAAAACAAGAGGTATTTTAGATTACAGTGTGTTGCACCTCCTTTACACATGTGACTTCGGGTTCTTCTGAACCATTGCCTCTATTTTAGGGGAAAAATAAATGTTTAAAGATGAAGGTAATGTTTAACCACTGACATAACCTAGGTGTGTACCCTATCAAATCACATTAAACTTTAAACTAGAGGAGCTATGATCAGTATGAAGATCAATTTTCCTATGTTAAATTCAGCTAAATAACATGTAGACCCAAATTAGATTTTCACTTGTTTCAATTTCCAATCAAATAAAGAGAATACTGAATATTAACTTGCCTCCTCCTCTGAAATTTCCACCACGCATATTGAATCCGCCACGTCCTCTGTGGCCACCACCTCTGTTGAACTGGTTCTTGCCACTCTTATTTTTATTGCTCTTCTGCTTCTTTTCGGGGTGAAGAGCCTTTTTGCTCTCTTCCTTATATTGCTTCAAAAGTTTTTGGGCCTCTTCCTTCTGAAGTTCCACATAGGTTATCTCATCAAAGCACTCAGCTACCTCTGGCAGTGTAAAGTTTCCTACAAGGAATAAAGTCAGATTAACACTCATTCACAATCCCGCAACCCTTAAAAATCTCCAATTCTTGAATGGTTTAAAGTTTTTCAACGCACACTACAATAACTATTCCTGGTTTACTAACGCATTTTCCTAAAAGTAGAAATAAACCAAACATACTCATTTACAAAGAGTTAATGTAACTCCTGGAACAGTACTACTAGCAGAAACTGTTTAAGTTTATAGATGTAAGTCACAGAAAGAGATTCAATGTGACAAGAGAATAAAGTCCCTGCCTTTCATTTTGAGAACTGCATGTTCTGGTAGGTCTTTGCCCTCTACTTCTGCCTTCTTCTGTGTCCTCTGCTTATAGTCCTCATCCTTGGGGCAAACGACAACCGCTTTCCGCTGGAAGCCTGCGAACAGGCACATTTTCCTCCTCTGGGCAGCAGCAGATACATTTGTCTTAAAAACAAACAATAAATGTTGTTTATTAATTCTACATCAAGCCCAATTTTCAGTTACTTTTCTCAACTTCAAAGCTACAGAGCATACCTGATCCAGAATAAAATTTCGCTTCTTACGAGCAGCAATCTCAATAAACTTTCCAAGACACTGTGGAGCTCTCTGCAACAGTGTGTTCAGTTTTCCCGTATCTGCCATTTGCTTCTTAAAGCCTGCTACCTGTTTTTAAAAGTGAGAAGTTTCCTTTAAGCTTGTGAATCTTAAGCTAAGCATCAGCTTAAGTCTTTCCTACACATGGAAAACAGGCATCATTTTAAAATTTAAATATTGCCTTTCCCCACTACTGCTATAATAAAAAGGGTCACTAGCATGTACTAAGCCCCACGCTACCCATAATCTTTGTGGCTGCTGGATGGTAAGAACTTAAAATTCTTTAGACAAGACAATGAAGCCTAGAATTTGGAAAGCAGTTTACCTTACAAATAAAGAGCCCACATTTAAGTAACCAATTTCATTTTCGCCAAACTCCCCTCTCAAATACGATCACAAAACGGATAAGGACAGCAGGCAGAAGGATTGCTTAGAATACCTTCAGGTCTTTTTAAAATGCTGAGATCATGCACTCAACATTCCACTTACCATCATTTTATCCATTATGGTATTTGTTCCAAGAATGTTGTATTTACCAGGATTTTCTGCTGCATGTTTAGTAACCCAGGTAGTTTTCCCAGCTCCTGGCAAGCCGATCATCATAACCACCTACAATGGAAAGAAATGTTATTCCACTAATCATAAGAAGCCACCTAATAATTTTAAAATATATTTTAATGCACAAAACTCACTTTAAAAATCTGAATTTTCATAGTACTGTAGCAAAGTAATTTGTGGAAAATTTAACACTCCACATAAAGAGAGGAGACAGGAATGGCATAAAGTAAATGAAAAACACCAATCACCTAACTCTTCTAAATGTCATTTTTGCCCAAACAAAAGCAGTGCTAATGCGTTTTAAAAAGGTCACTTACTTCACAATCTTTCTTCTCTTCAGGCCCCTTTGGACCTCTAACTCGGTCCTCCAGGGGGACGTTCTGGATCAAAGTATAGTCTTCGGGTATGGGAAAATATGGCTTTTCCTTCTGACCGAAATTGAATTCAACAGCGCAGTTGTGGCAGAGAACATGTGGGAAGAGTGGCCGATCAGCAAGGACTTCCTTACTGATTTTGAAGGCAACACCAAGGTCTTGTCCATTCTTTGCATAGGAGAGTTCTACTTCATCACTTTCAAAGTTCTGTTAATAGGGGGATGGGGGAAGGGAGATTGAAAGTTTTAATCTGCTTCCTGTAAAACTTCTAAGAAACTCCAACATTCAAATGAGTGACAATTATCCTATGGAAAACTTATTTAGGTTCAACCTATATCCAAAAGCAGAAACAATACTGCCTTAGAAGGTAAGACTAGATTTCTAGGTCGACTTGACGTTAAGTACTTTTTATCAAAATGAGTTAGTAGTGAATATTGATATTGACAGCTTAAAAAAAAAATTTCCTAGCATATAACTTGCCATTTACACATAAGAATGTAGTTATGACTTACAGCAAAACAAGTAATCACATCATTTTCATCAAACTTCTCTCCATAATCTTCAGTCTCACAGTTGCATGTTTTTATTCCTTTTAGAGAATACCCATAAGAAAATTCTTCTTCCCCTAAAAATAACAATGAACTACCATGAAGTTGATTTTTTTCAAAACAGCTTAATGACCCATATATTTTAGTATTCCTGATGTAAGGCTTAAAAAAAATGAGCATATACTAAATATTCTTTCACATACACTGACTCTATACTAGACATATTGAGTTAGTTTACGAATTGCATAACATGGGTAACATTCTATCTTAACTATTGGTCATAAAAGAAAACTACAATTTAGCCTATACCTATTACATGCTAGTATTATTAATCTCATTTAAAGTATTAACAGAATTGGACAAAAACAA
Organism: Murina feae; assembly: GCA_004026665.1. NCBI lineage: Eukaryota > Metazoa > Chordata > Mammalia > Chiroptera > Vespertilionidae > Murina > Murina feae. Next base: position 18,532 of record PVJC01008033.1, on the reverse strand, counting down.
GCAAAATATTTGGAATGCCTTCTATACTCTACTAAAATCAGACCACTGAGTACATAGTACTCAAATAGAAACTTTACCAAGTAGCATTCCACTGGTGGTTAGAGACCAGCCAATCCGAACTTCATGGATGTCAATATCTTTTGTATATAGATGCCTTACTGGGATCTTCTCTGTAACCTGAAAGTCAAATCATAAATGATTAAACTATAAGCCAAAAGATAAACATGGCTTATTTCATTCCATGGAATAACTCTGCTCTGGCTGCTAATACAAAAAGTCACCCTCCTCTCAAGAACTTAAAAAATTACATATTATCAATATTCAACCTACAATTAAAGCATGTATTTAACATTTTTCTCTGCAACAAAATCAAGAGTCTAATTATTTTAAACCCTTGGTGGGTCTTTTCAGGTGCCTGAATAAAGAGCATACTTTTAATAATAAAGGGGCTGGCTGTGCACCACAAACTCAGATCAAACATGTTCAACTATTACAAAAAATTTCTATCCCTCTTCTAATTCACAGCAACTTCCAAAAATAAAAAGTTCTACTGATACCCAACAGTACCAGTAAATGGAAACTCACAAAGGTTCTTAAACAACACGCAAAAATACATTTACCTTCATCTCAAAGCAGACTTTGCCTTTTGACACCCCGTAAGAAGCCCTTCCTCCAGCCCAAAGAAAAGCAAAGCTCTCCATAGTGAGGGAAGAAGCACTGAGGCGATCTCTCGATATTTTAAAATGCAGGTCACAATTATCTGTAATTATATCAACACCATATTATTTCTTTTCACATCAAACGTAAACGTATCTGCTATGTAGACAAAACTTGGTTATTGAATTTCTGCATGTATGTCTAAATGCTACATACGACACTTTGACATGCTGTTTGAAAGTTCCCATTTTAAGCCCCACTCCCACCAAGTCACTCTTGCCAAATTATGTACTGAAGTGAAAACTACCTATAAAACTAAGAAACACCAAGGTTTAATGGGTATTTTAAGTATATAAAATAATCAAGACAATGTGACATTAATACATACCTGCTCTGCTCTTTACCTTGATTTAGAGGCAAGCAGTAGAGGATAGCAGGAAATCAAAGTGAAGCATGCCAGAACCAGGTAGAATTTACCAGTGCCACAATACAACTGACAGGCCATGACCACATATTTTTTAGTAGGAGTATGAGCTGCTGATCCCGTACTTTCTATTTTTAAAACACCAGGGACTCTAGATCCTAAATTCTTTTCTAAAACTTGTGAAGGCAGCCTCAATCTACAAAACACAAACCTGGTTGTCTAGTGCTGTGCTATTATAGCGCTTTGGGTGTCCTTTCCTAGTGCTTGCCTGTTCAACAATGGGGTTACCCACTTCCGGGATTATCCAATCCAGCATGTCTTTAACCTAGCTAGCTACCTTTGGCTGTCAGTGGCTCGTTAACATGCAATGCACTTTTGAGGGAGAGCTGAAGTTAGAAAGCTGCTTCCTTAAAAAGGTTTTATTGGTGAGAAAAAAATTCAATCTACAGTTTGGAATTCCCCTTACATTATTTACTCTTAAAATTCCTAACCATCATGGATGGAATGAACCCAATATTGCTCTTTAACAAATCGATATTCCTAGTCTGTCTACGTTATAATAGTAACCTTCTTGAATCATTGCTTCATTTATCTTGCCAATACCTAATACTCTATATTTAAGAAACCGAATTTGACAAAACATTCACTACTTTTCCATGTAGTTTTCTTTTACGACTCCTTTTAAAAGACTCCACTATCTTAACTACCTGCAAAGGGTACTCAACAAGAAATCAAGAGTTTTATATTAACACTCTGACATATCTGAATAAAAAAACAATCTATTCAAAAACACTAGAATCTAAGCTTCCACTCCCCAGGCTCTACAGGGCAGAGGTTGACACCTTACCTCTTATTTTTAAAGCAATTATTTCTACCCTTTGTTCTATCACCAAAACAACTGCGTGTTCTGATCAAATACTAAATCAACGAATCTCTTCGTAAATAAAAATACAACTCTGACAGCCACGGCCATTTAGAGGTTTGCAATACTAATGCTTCCTCATACTCAATTGCAACCCAACTGGGTAAAGGAGCAGTATTTACAGCGCTGCCACTGATACCATTCGCTGGTGAAGAGAGCTAGCGGCCCAGTGATAGGCCACTGCTGCTGCCCCAGGTCTTTGGAAGAAATCAACTTATGTTAAAGCAGCAGCTACTGAACTGGAATTGAGAACAAAAGAGCAGTTATTGAGAAAGTAATAGTACAATCTTTTAGAATAGGGAATACACTGGTGTGCTAATGGGAAAAGCCACTAATAAATATGTAACTAATCCAAATAGTTCACTTAAGCTAAATCCAAAAAAGATGAAATTACTTTATTGAAGAAGCCTTACAAGTTTCCATTAGTTAGCTAGTCAAAAGTTGGCATTAACTTTACATTCCTACAAAGAACTTTCAAGTAATATAAAAGTATTACCAAATTGCTAGCGCCTGTGTAATAATTACCAATACAGCTGATGTTATACCAAATATTTAAGCTACCGGATAAATCTTCCTGCCTTTAAAAACCTGCTTCCATTTCCCCGTTACATTTTCTGCATTTAAGCTCAATGTACCGCTAAGTTTCCTAACATCTCAAAACCGAATCCCCATGTGCTAACTGTGGGGGGGAGGGGGGCAGCCGCGTCACTTACAAGTGTCAAGACAAACCACCGTGTCGTCGAAGTGCTCATCCTCCTCTTCGACAGGCGGCTGGGGGGACTTGGCTCTGCAAGACAACAGCGTCCCCTGAGCCCGCTTTTCCCACCCGGGGCCGGGGCCGGGGCCGGGGCGGGCGGGCGGCCTCTACCTGCTGTACTTGTTCTCCTCGATGTACTCAAAGTAGCCGCGGCCGTGGTCCTCCCGCGGGCGCTTAACTCCTCGCTTTTTGTCTCCGCCTTTCTGCTCGCTTTTGCCGTCGCCTACAACACACAACACCCGATTCAGGAGGCCGCGCCACCAGCCCTTGGGTTGCGAGGCTCAAAACAGCTCGCCATTTCCTTGTTCCTGGTTGTAAAAGCCTTTTCAACCGACGCATCAAGCGCCAATTTGACCACCATGAGCTTGAAACGGGCCTGGCGTTAGTGACGCAGTCGGGAGACATGACCGACAGCGGCAGTCCGCTCGAAGGTTCGAGAACCCTAACGAAAAACAGCGCCGCACAGGCCGAGCCCACGTGCACCCCGAGGAGAGGACAGGCCGGGGGAGGGGACCCGCCCGCCGCGCCGCCCCTCCCCCCCTCCCGCGCGCCCCGCGGCCGCATTGTACTCGCTTTCCGCCCCGCGCGCCCGGCGGCCCCTCCCGCCGGAAGTGACGTCAGCCGAGCCCCCACGCTCCGCGCACAATACCGCGGCCCGGCGCCGCCAAAGCGCGCCCAGCCCGGGCCCTCGGGACTCTCCCCTCCCCCCGGGATCTGCGCCCGCACCGCGCGCACGCCGCGCGCCGGCGACACGGCGGGCCGAGGGCGCTCCCCCCGCCCGGGCCGCCACCCCCCCGCCCGCCCGCCCGCGGCAGCTGCAGCGCCCCCGCCTCTCGAGCCACATAATGGAGGCGCTGCCACCCCCGTCGCACACACCATGCCCGGCCCTCCCGGCTAATCCGGGATTCCCCGCGCCCTCACCGCCCCCGCCCAGGCCCCCCCGCGGGGCTCCGGCGGCCTCGGGCTCGGCTCCCCGCCCCCCGCGCGGGCCTCCCGCCGCGCGACGTTACAACGCAGCATCCACCCGCCGCCCGCCCGCCCCGCGGCACGGCCACCCCCGCCCGCTCACCTCCCGACTGCTGCTGGCCCTGGCTGGCCCCGGGCGGCGCCACCGTGACCGCGAACAGCGAGGTGGGGCCGCTGCTCTTGCCCGCGGCCTCCTTGGCGGCCCCGCGCTGCTGCTGGGGCTGTTGCTGCGGCGTCGCCGGCGGTTGAGCCTGCTGCTCCCCGTGCCCGTTCTCGTCGCCCGCGCCTTCCTCCTCGTCTCCGAGCTCATCCTCCCCCTCCTGGAAGCCCTGGTCGTCGCCGTTCTCGTCCTCCGAGGCGGCCTCCTCCTCCTCCATCGGGCCCGCGTCGGCCGCCCCCGCGGCGCCGTTCTCCTCCCCGATCTCCATCTGGTCGCCATCCAGGGCGGCGATCCCCTCCTCCTCTTCCTCCTCCTCCTCCTCCTCGTCGCCGCCGGCCGCGGCCTCCTGTTCGAGGCCTGCGCCCGAGCGCCCGGCGGAATCCCCGCCCAGGTCGAGGCTGCCGTTCCCGGGCTCCATGGCGGGGCGGCCGCCGGCCTCCTCGCTGTCCAGCGCGGCCTGGAGCCGCTCCATGAGGTCGGCCTTGAGGCCCTTGTCGGAGAGGCGGCGCTTCTTGAGCTCCTCTTTCAGCTCCGAGACCTTGAGCTTCTTTACATTCACGGGCGAGGAACTCATGGTGAGGGCCCCGGTCACGCTGGCGCGGCTCGGACTCGCTCCTCCTCGGCACTGGCGGCGGCGGCTGCTCGGCGCGGGCGGCGGCGGCGGTGGCGGTGGTGGCTGCGGCTGGACGTGGGTTCCTGCTGCAGAGCGGACCCGCCTGGTGTCGAACGGCGCCAATTCCTTTCACGGAGTTCGCGAGGGAGACGCCGAGACTCGCCTGGCGCGAGCGAGCACGCAACGTCCTCTCGGCGCGGCGCCGCGCACGTAATATAGCGGCCCCGCCCCCCGCGCCGGGCGCGTCTGCGCGCAGGACAGGCGCGCGCCCGACGCCCCGCCCCCGCGCGCCCGACGCCCCGCCCCCGCGGCCGGCCAGGGTCTCGGCCTCAGCCCGCGGCGCGGCGGGCCCGCGCAGTGCGCTGCCGGTCGGTGCGGAGCGGACAGAGGCAGAGGCAGCCGCCTCTGGCCGAGGCCGCCCCGCTCGCACCGTGTCCGGCCCGCGGCGTGTCCGTTCCCCCTTAGATTTGCCCCTTCCGGCTGTTGGTTTCTGACTCCTCATTAAGGTGTTTTCCAGTTCCCGTCCGTGCGGCGCAGTGGGCAGCGGTGACACGCAGGGCGTCTCCTGACGCTTCCCTTGGGCTTTAGCGCCTTCTAAGTCCTGCGGGCCACCTGGGCCTCGACCGGGCGAGGGCGGGGGCAGGGCCCTTCTTTGTCGGTTCGTCTCCCCCGCTGCGGGCGGGGGCGCCGGCCCTGGGGTCCCCCAGCCGCACTGGCCAGGGCCTTGTCGGCCAGCGGCACCCCCGGTGCCAACAGCCAGGGAAATGGGGCTCCGAATTGCTCTTCGGGGTCCCCGCGGCCTGCCGAGCAGCGCACCCCTCCAGGACGCATCCTCCCGCGTCGCCCGGCCCGGGGCGCGGCCCCAGGAGCTGAGGACGCGGGTGCGGCCCCGCGAAGCCCACGCTGGGATTCAGCTCCTGGGGGCACGTTCCTCTAATAAACGCTCGCGAAGGATAAAGGCCTGTGACTGTGTAACACGAAGAATAGACTCGCTCTAGAAATGTGTGGGGGTTTGTTTTGTTTGTTGGTATCTTCGATGTTTAATTCTTCTCTTTGCTAAAGGGGGGTTGTATTCTTGAGGTTTCAGGGGTGCCAGAACCTGGATTTGGGGTAGAGATGAACACCTTAAAACCCAGAGCACCCCCCAGTGTTCCGCTACCTCTAAGGAGGTCAGTTATACTGGGCACACTGGTGCTTACCTGGCAAATAATGCCGCCCCAATATTAATTTGAAATCTGAAAAAATACACATGGAAGCGCTCTCCCGTGTGTAGGTTAGTATGATTTTACTGATTCATATATGTACATTTTTATATGTTGCCCTGTAGTCATGAGTAAAAATGAAATATTAACACTGAAATTATTTTATCTATACTAATAAAAGGGTAATATATGCTAATTAGACCAGATAGACTGGACGTCATCTCAGACATCATTCCAGACGTCATTCTTGACAAAGCCAGGGTACAGGTGGCACTGCCCGGGGTCCCAGGTGCCTGTGGCCAGCCAGAGGAGGGAAGCCTGGGTCCTGGGTGTGGGGCTGAGGCAGAGGTGGTTAGGGGCAATCAGGCAGGCAGGTGAGCAGTTAGAAGACAGCAGTCCCAGGCTGAGGGACCCCCGCACCCCTCAAGCATGAATTCCATGCACCAGGCCTCTAGTTTTATTATGAAATGATTTTAATACACATGAATGGACTATGTACAGTACTGGTAATTCTCAGTTCAAGTTAATGGAGGTAGACGGCATAGCATCCACAATAGGAAGTGCCACATAATGTCAAAAAACTCATTTTGACCTTTGGATGTAACGTGACTTACAAACAAGTCACAAACTAGAATTGAAACTTTTCAAATTCTTTGCCCTTGTTTAAAAATGGGAAGAGAGCTAAGGATGCTTACCTGTTCACTAACTGGGTAATTACTGAATGAAGTATAGTTATTATGATGGCCGTTTAAGTTTATGTGTTCTTAGATACGACCTATATTTATAAATATTAGTGATGTGAAAACAATTTCCATTTAACTGGGAAAAATTAAACTATGAAAAAATAAAGTTTATCTACATAACAATTTATAATGGTTCTTGGTAGGTTAAGTCAGTTGTAATAGTATACATGAAGTATAGAAAGTTCCATGGTTTTATCTCCAGGAGCTCTGCAGACTTTCTGAGCCTGAGGAAGCTTGGAAATCTTCAGTCTGCTCATTTTTCAACCCAGGGAGTTCCCACCCCAGGGCTCCTCCATTACACTGGGCTTTCTTAGGCAACATTTGAAAGAAAAAATATTCACAGAGCCATCACCTTAGTGTTTGCTCTTCTTATAAACAGGTGAAATCTGCCATTTGATATTTCACCACTTGAAAGTACATATAATGCCAATGTTACTCATTGTTTTTGCTTCTTATGCTTTCAATGCTATCATGAAGAAGATTTTAGACCATCCTGCACAAGAATGAGATGAACGTGATTATGACCTCACTAGAGGCCCAGTTGCACAAAAATGTGTGCACTCGGGGGGGGGGGAGAGGTCCCTCAGCCCGGCCTGTGCCCTCTCACAGTCTGGGACCCTTTGGGGGATGTCCACCTGCTGGTGTGCCTGGCCAGCCTGGGTAAGGGGCTGATGGCCGTTTCAGGCTGCCCACAGCCCCTTCAGGGTTCAGGTTCCTACAGATGCCTGGCTGGAAGCAGGTATCTGGGATTTATTCAACTTCTATAATTGAAACTTTGTTGCCTTGGTTCCCCCCACCAAGCCTTGGGTTGCCTGGCAACCCAAGGTGCCAGCCCGGTAGGTATCTGGGGTTTATCTTTTATAATTGAAACTTTGTAGCCTTGAGTAGATGCTCAGGACCCACAGGGCCCTGGCTTCCTCCATTCCCCTGGGCAACTCCAGCTCCGTGGCTGCTGCCATCTTAGTTAATTTGCATATCCACTCCTGATTGGTTGGTGGGTGTGGCTTATGGGCATGGCTTGTGGGTGTAACAGGAGTGAGGGTCAATTACTCTTTTATTAGATTAGATTAGATTAGATTAGATTAGATAAGCTTTCCCTACTCTAAATTCCTTGAGGGCAGGGAGTGAGATGAACTTGACCAACGGTTCTCAACCTGTGGGTCATGACCCCTTTGGCTGTCGAACGACCCTTTAACAGGGGTTGCCTAAGACCATCTTGCATATCAGATATTTACATTATGATTCATAACAGTAGTAACACTACAGTTACGAAGTAGCAACGAAAATAATTTTATGGTTGGGTCACATGAGGAACTGTATTTAAAGGGTCAGAAGGTTGAGAACCACTGGACTTGACATTTCCAGTCCCTGTGCAGTGCCTTATCTTGGAGAGAACAAGATGCTCAGTAATGAAAAATATTCTCCAAAGAGGTATGAAATGTATCACAACCCTGGAGTGCAATGAATAATTATTCATTTTAAAGAGTTTTCCAAAAATCAAGTAGAAGCTATGATAAGTTTTATTTACCAGAGCTTCCTTGACATAACACCTGCAGAATAAATAACAAGCGATTTCATACTCATCTGAAGAGTAGCCATGCCCAAGGCTGTAGTCTATTTCTCTAATGTCCCATGTCTCCTAACCCACTTCCTTATTCATAGGACACAAAGGTAGGGACTTTCTATTGTCTATTACTCCTAGCAATATTGCCAAGTACCAGATGCTTAATGAATGTTTTTTAGTTTATCTAGAAGGTGGTATTAAACTATTAAGAAAATCTTCTAGCTCCAGATATAAGCACTATCGAAAGTGTCATCCAGGATCTACCAGTTGACTATGATCTAGAAAAGCACATAATGATGACAGATTATAACCAGCACGGCCCTAGCTGGTTTGGCTCAATGGATAGAGCGTCAGCCTGTGGACTGAAAGGTTGTGGGCTTGATCCCCAGGAGGGGGCGTGCAGGAGGCAGCCGATCAATGATTCTCTCTCATCATTGATGTTTCTCTCTCTCTCTCTCCCTCTCCTTTCCTCACTGAAATCAATAAAAAATATATATATATATTTTTTTTAAAATTATAACCAGCGCTGTCCAGCACAGTAGCCACTAAGCCATATGTAGCTATTTAAATTAAAATTAAAAATTAAATTCCTCATTCACACTACCCGCACTTCAAATGCTCCATAGCCATTGGTCTCATACTGAACAATGCAATAGGATGTTTTCATCATCCAAGTTCTTTGGGACAGTGCTTTTACGAACTGTTTTGAAAGTACAACTTACGCCAAGGAAGGAACCCTCATCCATATATACGGCTCAACAGCCAGACTAAATGGAAAGTTGATCCCAAGAGTTAGAGTAAAAGTGTGTGTTTATGTGTATTTATAGTTTTACAGACAACGCACAGTCAACTCCCAATTCATCTATGTCTCTACTTAACAAATATGTATCTGTGCTTAGATATATTTTATTTATTTTTGTTATTCCTCACCTGAGAGTGTGGAAGGGAGAGAGACAGAGAGAGAGAGAGAGAGGAATATCAACGTGAGAGACAATACATTGACTGGTTACCGCCCGCATGTGCCCTGACCAGGGCGGGAGATCAAGCCTACAACCGAGGTACAGGTCCTTGATGGGAATCGAACCCGCACCCTTCAGTCTCTATCCATTGAGCCAAACCAGCCAGGGCTACTTAACCAATAAGTATTGAACTCCTGCTCTGTACCAGGCACTATACTCTGCAGGGAAAACAGGTATGAATGGGACAGTCCCAGGCATCCAGGAGCTTGCAGTTTGGAGAAAAAGACAAACTATAACCAGGATGCTCCCGGGACACTAGTGAACGCCATGGGACCCCGCCATGTCGACCATCTGCTGATCCACTGTCAGGAAGGTTCCCACGGTGCAGGTTTGTGCACATGCTTGCACACCCACAAGCATTCCCACATGCAAAAGCAAAACAGCACAGCCTGTCACGCGCACGTAAGAAGCCAGTGTATGACATCTGCAAGTGAACAGTAATTAGCTAAGATTAATTATTCTAAATACAGAGCTGCCAGTCATTTGCAGACTTCTGCCCTCTGAAAAGTCCTTCATTAAAAGCTGTCCTGGACCGGCAGAGGTTGAGCATCGACCGATGAACCAGGAGGTCACGGTTCAGTTCCCAGTGAGGGCATATGCCCAGGTTGAGGGCTCGATCCCCGATGTGGGGCGTGCAGGAGGCAGCTGATCCATGATTCTCTCTCATCATTGACGTCTCTATCTCTCTTTCCCTCTCCCTCTCTGAAATCAATAAAAATATATTTTTTAAAAAGCTGTCTGGAATATAAATCTTAGGGATACAATGTGCAGCATGGTCACTCCAGTGCTATATACTATGTTGTATATTTGAAAGTTGTAAAGAGGGTAGATGTCAAAGGTTCTCACCACAAAAAAAAAATTACTGTGCACAATATGTGCAAATCTCAAATCATTATGTTGTTCACCTGAAACTAATATATCATGGGCCGGTTATATCTTAATTTTAAAAAAGCTGTCGGGGGTTAGAGGGGAAGCATCCAACGAAGTACCTCCTGCACTGTCTAATCGCCCAAACACTGTGTATCGTTAGTATCCATGTAGCCTTTCCTGCTGTTTCCTGCTTCCGCATGGCTCCATCCACACACATTTTCCAGGGGCTGTCTTTTAAGTCCGCTGTGTTTTGTCCTGATTCATTTATTTGTGATATTAACTGACAGTGATTGAGTGCCTGCTATGCACCAGCCACTGTGCTAGGCATTTGTACCAAGTATCTCTAAGCTTCATAGCAAGCTCATAAGGTAAGAATTATTTGTCTCAGTTTATAAAAATGGGAACAGGATCAGAGGGGTTAAGGAAATTGACCAGGCTTACTATATCGTTAAAGGTAAGATATCAAATCACAGTTGTCTGACTCCCATGCCAAGCTCTTTTTCCTGCTCCGGTAAGTTTGAGTCATTAGAGTTTCAAAGTCAAAACCGACAAGCGCTGTTCCAGCGAGATTTTACAGAACGTAGTGCAGGGGAAAGAGACGGGCGAACCACCAATTATACTCTTAGAGTAACATGTGCTGTGACAGAGGCGTGTATTCAGCTTGGAAAACAGGGCCACAGGCTGCTTAGGGGAAGAGTCACTGAGCTGAGTTTTCTGACATGAGCAGGGCTGAGAGAGGGAAGGCCATGCCACGCGGGAGGAACAGCCTCTGCAAATGCATTGGTGAGCCCTGGCCAGTGAGCATCGTCCCAAGCACGGAATGGTCACCAGTTCGATTCCTGGTCAGGGCACATACCAGGTTGTGGGTTCGATCCCTGTGATCCCTGGTCAGGGTGCAGAGGCAACTAATTGATGGCCTCTCTCTCTCTCTCTCTCTCTCTCTTTAAAAAATGGGACCCAGGATTGCTGTTTTCCCATTTAATTTTTCCCTTTTTTGTGAACTGTATTTTTCAATTACAGTTGACATATAATATTACATTCCCGATGTACAACATCGTGATTAGACATTAACGTATCTTATTAAGTGATCCCCCAATACGCCCAACACCAATCTGACACCATACCTAGTTATTACAATATTATCTGTGCTATACTTTACAACCCTGAGGCTTTCTCGTTTTTTAAAGGCGGTGGGAAATCTTCATTTTTATTTATTTATTCATTTAAAAATATTTTTTATTGATTCCAGAGAGGAAGGGAGAGGGAGAGACAGATGGAAACATCAATGATGAAAGAGAATCATGGATCGGTTGCTTCCTGCCCCCCCCCCCCCCCCCCCCCCCCCCCCCGGGGTCAAACCCGCAACCCAGGCATGTGCCTTTGACTGGAATCAAACCCGGGATCTTTCAATCCACAGGCTGATGCTCTATCCACCAAGCCAAACCTGCTAGGGAGGAAATCTTCATTTTTATATAAATTCTCCTAAATCTGAGGGGTGGTTGACACTGTAAAGGCCAAAATGACCGTGTCTTGGGCCATTTGTTTTTCCGTCCTATGCAGCGGTTGCCAACCTTCCAGACCTCGCGGACCAGGACCACCAGTTGGCATCTGCTGGCCTAGAGGGTCTTGGCCCCGGGCACTGACAGGAGGACTGCACAGGGGGCCATTGAGGGTGGAACAGGTGAGAAGTGCTGAAGGCCGCTCTGACCCAGGTCAAACGCATCTGCTCAATCTTGAGGAGGGTAACAGGGCTGTGAAAAACATTCCTGAAGATTCCTAGGGTTTTCTTTCTTTCTTTCTTTCTTTTTTAATATATATCTTGTTGATTTTTATTTTACAGAGAGGAAGAGGCTTAGAGAGTTAGAAACATCGATGAGAGAGAAACATCGATCAGCTGCCACCTGCACACTCCCCACTGGGGATGTGCCCGCAACTAAGGTACATGCCCTTGACTGGAATCGAACCTGGGACCCTTGAGTCCGCAGGCCAACGCTCTATCCACTGAGCCAAACCGGGCAGGGCCTAGGGTTTCCTTAAACCCAGAGATGTCCGCTGAGCCTCTGACACGACCATCCATCTTGGCAAATAGAACCATTGGGTTACTTTTCTAAACAGTGCTGAGGTTAGGTTCTTGGCCTAGCCTGAGAGGTAACAAAGCATCCAGGACAAGTGACAAGGGGAGTACAGGAGCCCTTGGAGAGCGACAGAGCTCAACAAACAGCTCTGTTCCTTACCAGCCAGCAGGTTCGTAGGCAAAGTTGCTCCTCTCTCAGCTGGTGAAGTGATCCTAGCCACCCTGAGGGGCAAGAATCACAAATGCAAGAATCGTAAACCAGGAAATGCTATACAGTCATATAGTATCCATGTAATTACTGTGTATCAAACGTAGGCTTTGGGGGAGGACGAGGGGGAAAGTAACTACCTGCTTATTTCAATCTGAAGTGAAGAGGTAACAGTGTTTATGGAAAGACTTTACAAAGGAAGTCTGACAGCTCAGGGAATGCGCTCCTAGCATTGGCCAGGTTAGTAAGCTCCGCCTCCTGTGATTACGAGGCCAGACCACGCCCACACAGTTCCTCTTCTCCTCCCGGGAGTAGCAAAGCCATTTAAACAAACGGCCTGGAGAGATTTTTGACTCTTGAATGCTCATCTGTGCACGAGGTTCGCATCACCAGTATTGCCGACGGAAAAAGATACCCGGGGCCTTATTTGCATGACTTCCGCAGAAGCATTGTTATGGGAAGTAAAAAACACAGCAGATCAGGCCCAGGAAAGACAGCAGTGCTTTGAAATGTGAAGGAAGGTCATTGGCTGCCCAGCAGGACAAACAGTCCCCTTCTTGGTCATGGCAATGAGTTTGCTCTGCCATCCACTGTCACCAGGATTGCTCAGGGGTCTGTGGGCTGTAATCTGACAACTGCAAGGCCCCAGGGTGCAGAATGGGGTGTCACCTCGGAGGTGCTTACCTGTCCACGTCTTCCCTGCAGAAACAGGACTTCTGCAGGCGGCCTTGATTGCATATGCACGCAAGTGAGTTGTAAACAAATTCACTCTCAAATTGTGATTGATAACACTGCCCAGGCAAGCTAATTAAGCAGTCTGCAAACAGATCCTTAATTTACATTTGTCCAGAAGCAATTGGGGGAGTTCAGCTTCCTGCCCTCAGGACAGACATGAATCTAGGAGTTGAAAGAGGGTGGGGAGGCAGTTGTGTTTCAGGGTCACATCTTCCTGAGAGGCCATACGTCTTCCCATCCTCGGAGAAGCTGGATGGGCTGCAAGTTGGAACTAATTTCCAGTTCTTTCCTTCATCGGACCTTGAGTCGCATTTACTTCAAGGTGAATTCCTAGAGCAGGGGCTTCAAACATAAATACAGACAAATGTTACAATATAAATACTAGCGGCTTTTCTATCACAGGGGTTTCAGAGCGGAATCTGCGCTTTCCATCTACGTGACAATAAAATGCCGCAGGAAGATGGGTCCGTCATTAGTACTTCTAGGGCTAGAGACCCAACCTGGGCCTCCAGGAGGTGGCTTCCGCTGCCTCTTCAGTCTTTTTTTTTTTTTTTTTTTTAGTTTTGTTTTATTGCTTAAAATATTACAAAGAGGAGTACATATGTCTCCTTTTTCCCCCTTGACCTTCCCCCGGCCTTCCCTACCCCCAGTGTCTTGTGTCCATTGGTTATGTTTATATGCATGCATACAAGTCCTTTGGTTGAACAGACTGTCAAACTACAGCAGTAAGGCCAGGAAGGGTTGAGGGGGGCGGGTAAGAGATCAACCAAAGGACTTTTATGCCTCTCCAGTCTTCTCTCAGCTTTCTCGCAGCTTTGTGGGCCCTGGAGGACCCCTCCATTTTCAGGGCCACCTGTGCTGGGAATGCTCTGGGCTACCCCCACTCAAGCTTCAGGTCTCAAGGTAACCCTGATAGCCTGACGCAGTCATGCCCTGCAGACGGCACCTCCCGAACACTGTTGTTGGTGTACACACCCACCTCACCTACCATCGTCCGTGCAAACTGCCTGCTGTCCGGGGAGCATTCAGCACACCTTAGCTCTTTGTTTGCTTGTTGTTACTGGTCTGCTCACCTCCCTCCCCAGATTGTGTCTCACTGAGGAGCGGAGAGCACATCTGCTTTGTTCATTCATTCTGTAACCCAAACCTCCCACAGCAAGGAGAATTAAGCTGAGTCATAGGTGCTCATTACATAGTTGTTGAAGGAAGGAATATATCAAAATCTGTTGAATGGGAGAATGGGGAGATTTTGTTTAATGGGTACAGAGTTCCTGTTTGGGGTGATGGAAAACTTCTGGAGATGGATGGGGGTAATGGTTACACACTGACATGACGTGAACATGCTTAATGCCACTAAACTGCATATGTAAAAATGGTTAAACGGTCAATTCTATGTTATATACTAGTATATTGTACCACAATAAAACATTTTGTTGAGCCCTGACTGGTTTGGCTCAGTGGATAGAGTGTTGGCCTGCGGACTCAAGGGTCCCAGGCTCGATTCCAGTCAGAGCATGTACCTTGGTTGCGGGCACATCCCCAGTGCGGATGTATGCAGGAGGCAGCTGATCGATGTTTCTCTCTCATCGATGTTTCTAACTCTCTATCCCTCTCCCTTCCTCTCTGTAAAAAATCAATAAGAATTTATTTAAAAAAAAAACCATTTTGTTGAATGAATGCATAAGCAGTTTTAACCAGCTCCTATCCAACTCCAATATTTCAATTCAATGGGTATTCATCGAGTGTCCACTCTGGGTAAAACATAAAGCTGTACTTTTGGACTTACTTAATAGTCTATAAGTATAAAATATGCTCAACAGTCAATCTCAACCACTCTTTGTGTGTAAAATGTGTTTTAACTAGATAGACAGGTCTTATTGATCTTTCTATCCCAAGAAGCTAGCACTCATGTGCTCAGTTAATGTTTGTTAAATCGAAATAAGACAAATATTATAGTGTTTGTTTAGGGCTTTCTCCATTCCATAAACTTCCACCAACAGCATCTCCTGTTATCAGAGAATCTCCTTCACTCTCACCCTTTCTTCTCTTTTCCCTTTCCTTCATATTAACAGCCATTTCTTCTTGACTTTCTGTTGCCAGAATCGGCACAACTTCCTCAATTTCTTTTTCACGTTTTACCAAATTTTGCTCCTTTATAACTTTGACAATGTCCAAGTCCCAGAAAAGAGTTACACTTGACTGTGAGGTGGAAGTTTACTGGGGACCTGCCGGTTTAGCAGAAGATGGATGAGTCCACGCCCTAGAATCCTGAGAACTTGCTACTTGTCACAAAACCTTCTGGGCATCCTTGAGAGTATTATACATCTCATTTCAGAAAGGAATCACATACCACTCGTTTGTCCATTGTCTGTAGTTTGAATGGTGGTCGTGTTTTCTCATTGCTTCCTTTATTTTCCACAGAAAAAAATGCCAGCCTTTTTATAATGTAAGAAAGTAGATGAGAAGATACTGTACAATAAAATATTAGGAAGCATTATAAAGAGAAGGGAATACTGAGAAAGCACGAGGCTAATGAGAGGATAAAGACCAGACCATTTACAAGGCCTGGTGTCACACAGTGTTACTACCAGGAGCGAAGCCTCCCACAGACCCTGGCTTTCAATGGCAGACAAGATGGAAAGGAGGGGAGAGGTGACAGCAGTTGGATTTGAAGCCAGAGATCTCATTTGACTTCCATACACATGTAGACAGAATTCTCGTTCTAATATTCCTAACAGAGGCAACATGGCAGAGTAGGTAAGAGCTCAGACGAACAGGGTGCGAGAGAGAATCCTTTTTCCTTTACTTACTAGCTGTATGAACCGAGGCCAGTTTCTTACCTTTCTATGCCTCTGTTTCTCATTTATAAAATTAATATAACAAGAGATACTCATAGAGTTTTCATGAGCATTAGATAAACTAATACTTGCAAAGCACTTAAAACAATGCAGGCTTGTATTAAGTATTATATCCAAGTTTAATAAATAAATAAAATTACAAATATAGTTAATTTACATCTTAGCATCCTATAATTTACAAAACACTTTTTCATGTACGTCACCTCATCAAATTCTTCCTATTCCGGGATAGCTCTTGTTACCTTCATTTTAGGCATGGGGAAATAAGATTTCTTAAGTGTTTTTGTTAATAGCATTGAGACAATGTTAATAAAGAAGAAAAAAGAGCATTTTGTAGCTTTTCTGTCTTACCCTTTCTCCAAGAGAAAGAATCAGTTTCTTTTTTTTTCTATTTCCACAGCAAAGAGAATGGTGATTCATCACTTAATTGTTATTTGATTGCCATGATGTTAAGTAGGATAGTTGTTATGCTAATAAGCGGAATAGCTTTCATTGAGAGAAAATATAGTTTGCATATTTGTATTTATAATATGTGGCATATTGCATGTCTCTCTTCTAAGAACACTTATCTATTGGTAAATCTTTTAATGCTAAGATAATAATATTAATTTCATACATATTAGTCTTAGTGGTGTTTGTCACACTTACGTTCTAACTCCTAGACTGAAATTCAGGCTGTAAGCCTGCTCAGGGGAGCGCACTGCAGACTTTGGGGACACTCTTCCCCTTCTTCTCCCAATACATATCCATACCTGGAGTTACAGAAGAAGTTTGTTTTCTGCTCTGCAATTATTGGTGTTTCCTATTTTATTTTATTTTTTATTGATTTCAGAGAGGAAGGGAGAGGAAGGGAGAGATAGAAACATCAATCATGAGAGAGAAGCATTGATTAGCTGCCTCCTGCATGCTCCCTATTGGGGATGGAGCCTGCAACCCAGGCATGTGCCCTTGACCAGAATTGAACTGAGGATCCTTCAGTCCCCAAGTTGACACTCTACCCATTGAGCCACACCAGCTAGGGCAGTGTTTCCTATTTTAAATAGGATCCTCTGCACGGGCCAAGGTTCTCAGGGTAGCAGGCTAGCAAAGTTGTGTTCCTCCTCAGGCCCTGGGAGCTGCTGGACACTGCAGAGTGGTGTTCAGCATACAGTCTTGGGAACTGGAAGCTGGACTGCCTGGTATTTACTTGGCTGTGTGACTTTAGGCAGTACACTCAACGTCTCTTCATTTCCTCATTCCAAACACGGAGATAATGGCAGCATCTACTGTAGTGGGCACTTAGGAGATTACATACGTTAATGAATGCTAAGCATTTAGAACAGGCCATACTCACGGCAAATATTCAGTAAATGTTAGCGATTAGCATTATGTTTTCTGTGTTTAACACCTCTCATCAACCTCCTGTCTAAGTCAGTGGCTTTCAAACACTTCACCTATCACCTTCAGTAAGAAATACATTTTATATCACAATTTATATATCAGAAAATTCATATCACTAATGCCTAAAAACAAAATTGAAGTTTCAAAAAACACTGATACCTGCTACATGCATTGTGCTCCACTAATTTATGTTCCCTTTTAAAGAAAAATACCGAGAGGGTTCTACTAAATTGATTTCACTAATGGGCTAGTTTGATGGGCATGTCTACTCCCTAATTCCTGGAACCTGTGACCATGTTACCTTCTGTTAGGTGGCAAAAGGAACCTCACAGATGTGATTACAGACTTAGAGAGGGGAAGATTATATCAGATTATCCAGGTGGGCCCAGTCTCATCACATGAGCCTTTAAAAAGGGGGAAACCTTCCTGGGCTGGCCAGAGAAGATGTGACGACAGAGGGTCAGAGATGCAAAGTGAGAAGGCTCAGTCGGCCACCGCTGGCCTTGAACATGGAGGAAGGTGGCCCTGAACCTCTAGAAGCTGGAAGAGGGAAAGGAAATGGATTCTTCCTGGAGCCTCCAAGAAGAAGTGCCACCCTACAACACCTTGAATTTAGCCCAGTGAGACCCACGCCAGGCCTCTGACCTCCAGATAGGGAAGATGATAAATTTGTGCCTGGCTGGTATGGCTCAATGGTTGAGGGTCGACCTATGAACCAGAAGGTCACAATTCAATTCCCAGTCGGGGCATATGGCTAGGTTGTGAGCTTGATCCCCAGTGTGGGGGCATACAGAGGCAGCCAATCAATGATTCTCTCTCATCATTGATGCTTCTATCTCTTTCTCCCTCTCCAAAATAAATAAATAAATATATATTTTTAAAAAAAGACACTAGGTTTGTGACAACTTGTTATCACAGCAATAGGAAATAAGTACAGGATCTAAGCCAGGAACCTTAGCTTCACCTTTGAAATCTCTCCCCTCTTAGTCCCACATACTTTGTTAAATCACCCATTTCTTTTGCTTATAACTTTGAGGATCTCCGGAACAATCCATAAGCTTTCCCAATTTCCATGGCCACTGCCCTCATTCAGGGCCCATTGATGTCTTTCTTGGACTATAAAACCTCCTCAATGCGTTCCCTTCTTCTGGGGCACAACCTGCTCCCCAACCCCCTCTTCGTGGCTCTCAGAGTTAACTTCCTGAACTACCAATACTATTACCTCCTGGACTTCTGATGCCTCATCGTGGCTGCAGAATGAAATCCGAGGTCTTCAGGGTGCTAGTCAAAGCCCTTCAGAAGATCCAGTTCCAATCTACACGGACGCACTTTCCTGCTGCAATTTTCCCTATTCTGGCCCCTCTGGAGATCGTATTTAGA